>JAVQIZ010151300.1:0-25066 GCA_036023535.2 Galaxias brevipinnis | reverse complement strand
AATTATGTGGCACTATCGGAAGGCCTTGGAGGACAACAGCCGTGGCGTAGGGCAGATTCCCCAGCCGGCAGGGCTGGAGGACGGGCCTACCTGTCACGTTCCCAACCTCTCCTAAAAAGGCGTGTGTCTGGGAAGGTATGCGCCCACCCGGGCCCCGGTGTCTTCCTGCTTAAATACAGGGACCAGGTGAAGCCACATCCACTCTCTCACTCTTTGCCTCCGTCTGTCTCTCCAGGGAGCGATAGCCAGCCCTCCTCCTCTACAGATCTTTAGGGTAAGTCCACCGTCACTCTGGCCACTGTCTACCACAGGACCTTCCACAGGCTTATAGTAGTGAACTTCAATGGGGAATTTTTGGTCAATTGCGAATGGGAATATCATATATCATTTCTGATACGCTTCAGTGGAAGGTGACCCACGCTAACTGGGGAATGAGGACTGCTTTTGTAGGCAAGAAATGCTGTATTTCTTTATCATACTTAGGATATATCTTTTAATGGGTGCAATTCAGGTAGTGCGTTCTCCGAGCCTATTGGTGTGTTTTCAGAGTAATAGTGGATGACCTTTAAGGGCACACAGTACTGAGAGCACAGAGCCCAGATGAACTTGAGCCGTGTGCCCTCTGTTCACTCTTTAGCCTGGTTTACCTTCAGCATGGCCAACACTGCACTGGACAGATAGACAAGAGGACTAGAGAAAAGGTGCAAATCCTTTTCTTAGCTTTTCCTTTCAGACCATGACGATAGGAAAGGAGTTTACAGGATATGTCTGTTATTTCGAAGAAAAATACTATGCATTTAGCTGTGGGTGACAGGTTTTGAACCCGTGCCATTTTGATTTAACCTCTGAGCTCCCTGACAAGATAAGGTCATGGGACAGGGCTTGAACCCGTGGCGTTACAGCTTCCCAGTCAGAGGCGTCAAGGCCACATGGCCGCTGTGTTTCTGCCCTCCTCCATCCCCCCTGTGGCTCTGACAGCTCTGACTGATGGGAAACACGTGTGGATTACTGTGGAGGCACAGTGCAGGGTCACCCTCAGCAGACACTTGTTCACTTGTTCCCTAAGTAGCGGCCTTGTTCCCCCCAGGCTGAATGAAAGGTTTCCCTACCATGGTCGTTACAGGAATGCACAGCCGCGGGCCACAAGTGCAAGCATGTGGCTTTTTTTTGATTATTTGTATTTTCCAAAGATTGTTTTGCGGGGTCAGTGGATTGGCAGCTGATTTGTTGTATGAGCTATAACTTAATAAAATGCATATGACAGAAAAATGATAGTGGGCCCTATAAAGTGTTTAACGTTTATGTACACATAAACGTTCAACACAAACAAGTACGCACAGACAGACAAATATATTAAGTAAATATTTGTCCATAGGACTGGGAATGCATATTGTGTGTCCATTTCTACCCGCGTGATATCACAGCATACCTTTCTGTTTGTAAGCAATATGTTTTCCCTGTCTGTAAGCCCAGTCCCTTTGTGTCCCCAGGTCACCAGCTATATATCTGAGTCAGCATGTGTGACGAGGAGGAGACAACCGCCTTGGTGTGCGACAACGGCTCTGGCTTGGTCAAGGCTGGCTTTGCCGGGGATGACGCCCCCAGAGCAGTGTTCCCATCCATCGTGGGACGCCCCAGACATCAGGTAAACACACACGCACAGTCACACACACACACACACACACACACATCCTTGTAACACCTACACACGTGCACTTGATAAATCGTCATAGCTAAAAGCTTAGACCTGACTCAGCGGTATGTCGTTCTGTATAGTAGTATGGCATTCCTTTTACTTGTTTGGGTGGGTGTGTGTGTGCTTGTCTCACCCGTTGTCTTGTTCTCCAGGGTGTGATGGTGGGTATGGGTCAGAAGGACAGCTACGTAGGAGACGAGGCCCAGAGCAAGAGAGGTATCCTGACCCTCAAGTACCCCATCGAGCACGGCATCATCACCAACTGGGATGACATGGAGAAGGTACCAATCACTTTACATATTTAGACTTTTAAGCTCAGATATGTTCAGTCAATACTTATTTACTTTGGTCTCTGAATGTGTGGAGTAAATGCGTTTTGTAATAATGTATTAGTGTGTGTGTGTGTTTGTTATACAGTGCGAGTGGTGAGATATTTTAGATTCGCCACTGACTTCTGTGTCTGCTCTGCGTCTCCCCCTGCTGGTCAGATCTGGCACCACACCTTCTACAACGAGCTGAGAGTGGCCCCTGAGGAGCACCCCGTCCTGCTCACTGAGGCCCCTCTGAACCCCAAGGCCAACAGAGAGAAGATGACACAGGTGCGCACACACACACACACACACACACACACACAGTCCTTCATCCCAGTATCAATTACCACAGGGCAGGGCTTCACTCTGAAAGCTCTCCAAATCCCTTTCTTATGGTGTTAACCCATCACCTCGGCTGCTGGCGTGGACTCTATTGCCTGACTAATCCTGGCTCTTCCTTGTCTCCGCTCCTCCAGATCATGTTTGAGACCTTCAACGTGCCCGCCATGTACGTGGCCATCCAGGCTGTGCTGTCCCTCTACGCCTCTGGTCGTACCACAGGTGAGACCGCCCGCTGCACTCTACGTGACCCCCGACCCTGACGGAGTGGTCCTGTTCCGCTGGAGTAGGCTCACACGCTATAGTTGGTTCATAAATTATTAGCGAGACAAGCTAATGCATCCTCATGCAGCCCTCCCTTCAAAGTACTGTTTCATTGAGTCCACAGTGTTGTTAGTCTGAGTGCACTGTAGTTCAGGTTACAAGGGCCTTTAAAGGATGTGTGTGTTTTGAGATCTTGTGTGTGTGTGAGTGTGTATGTGTAAAGTATGTGTGTGGCCTGGTGGTGGCGTCGCCCCCGTTCCTCCCTGACCGTGTGGTGGTCCTCTCCCTTGCAGGCATCGTGCTGGACGCCGGTGATGGTGTGACCCACAACGTGCCGGTGTATGAGGGCTACGCCCTGCCCCACGCCATCATGAGGCTGGACCTGGCCGGCAGAGACCTGACTGACTACCTCATGAAGATCCTCACTGAGAGAGGCTACTCCTTCGTCACCACTGGTGAGGCTAGGGCACACACAAACCTGGGAGGGTATTTGTACTGCGTGATGTTGGAAAAAATGAAATGGAAATTGATTTTGAAGGTTTGCTGTTTGGGTCGGGTCCAGGGTCTTCTGCGTTGGCGTGTGATTGACCCTCCCTCCTCTGTCTGCCCCCCTTTCCCCAGCTGAGCGTGAGATTGTGCGTGACATCAAGGAGAAGCTGTGCTACGTGGCCCTGGACTTTGAGAATGAGATGGCTACCGCCGCCTCCTCCTCCTCTCTGGAGAAGAGCTACGAGCTGCCCGACGGCCAGGTCATCACCATCGGTAACGAGAGGTTCCGTTGCCCGGAGACCCTCTTCCAGCCCTCCTTCATTGGTGAGTGTCGGTTATGCTTGATTTACCCTCCCCCGGTGCACCAGGCGGGTGGGCTTAGTGCCTGCAGGAGAGAACTTGGATACGATAAGGGGGGTTCCAATTCCTTCAGGTTATTAGAATAAATCCAACCTTGGAATCTGTATGTTCCCAATGGATACGATTAAATCAAAAGGCAAGGTATTCGGCAAGGCAACAAAGACAATGTAAATGTAGAGTCAGCCTAAACCCAATATTGGCTGCACTACAAGAAACTGGATACGAAACTAGCTAGTATATTATGTTACATGTGTTTCTAAAGAACCAATGCTTCCTTAGGGTTCAAATTCAGTTTCAAATTGGGGTTTAAATTAATTGTGTCACTGTTGTCAACTGCCATGAAGTGGAGACTTCGGGGCACATGGTTGATCCGCTAAAAAACGATGTGACATCCCATGATGATTCTATCTGTAGAGTAGTTCCCATAGCGACCACAGAGTTTCCACCGAGGGATATGACACGGAGAGAAGACATCACTTAGTTTTCTTTTGTTCAAAGAGTAACACATCATTATTTTATCATGCCTGACATACTGTATAAGGCTTGTAAAGTTCCCACACTCCACCTCCCTCTCTCTGAAATGGAACAGTTCAGCCTCTAATCAAATCTTGAACATTTCAAAACCACAGGGAAGATATACGCCACTTTGAAAAATATATCACACAGGTGTTACCAAGACCTGGGGAAGCTCAAATTAAACTTCATGTCAATAAGACCTCTGGCAATATTTTGGGAACTGTTTTCCAAATTCTCAATGCTCTTTACTCCAGAAAAACAGAATTCCAAAAATGTACTTACCCAAGGAAGAGATTGTATTTGACACTTTCAAAGCAGATTTTGATTTGTGTCGAGGTGCGTGTGGTTGAAGGTGCCGTCCGTTAAGAATGGAGCGTCTGTGGAGCACAGTTGTTTGTGGAGCATAGTTGTTTGTTGACCTCTATGTACCAGTCCTCTGTTCCATCAACCTGAACCTCTTTCCCGGCTTACCCCCCAGGTATGGAGTCTGCCGGCATCCATGAGACCACCTACAACGGCATCATGAAGTGTGACATTGACATCCGTAAGGACCTGTACGCCAACAACGTGCTGTCTGGTGGTACCACCATGTACCCTGGTATCGGTGACCGCATGCAGAAGGAAATCACCGCCCTGGCCCCCAGCACCATGAAGATCAAGGTACACACACACACACGTACACAGAGTTAGTACACACAACCACATATAGTAGTGTCACAAAAACACAACCACACAGATTACACACACACACACCCACACCCACACACACACATACACACTCTCAGCTACACTGCATGCGCCCACACACACACCCACACACACACATACACACTCTCAGCTACACTGCATGCGCCCACACACACACCCACATCCACACACACACATACACACTCTCAGCTACACTGCATGCGCCCACACACACGCACACACACAAACTCGTAGACACACAAAACCACACAGAGCCCCCCCCGCCCCACACACACACACACACACACACACATGCGTGCCACGCTCACTCAACCTCATCTGGAAGCCACGCACCATCTTCCCGACTATTGTCTTTACCGTACACTTCAAAATCTACCGTACCGTCCTTTTCAAAATCGATTGTAAGAATGTTTGCTGGTATAAACCTTTCTCTGACCTCTGACCTTTAACCCCTCTCTGCCCCCTCACCTCTCCCGCCGTGGACCACGCCGACTCCTCTCTCCCGCGGGCGTAGATGATTGCCCCCCCTGAGAGGAAGTACTCTGTGTGGATCGGGGGCTCCATCCTGGCCTCCCTGTCCACCTTCCAGGCCATGTGGATCAGCAAGGATGAGTACGAGGAGGCCGGCCCCTCCATTGTCCACAGGAAGTGCTTCTAAAAAATCCTGCCTCCCTCTTCCTGTCTGTCTGTCCTCCCTCCTCTCGGCCCCCTCCCTCCCTCTCTCTCTCTCTCTCTCTCTCTCTCTCTTTCTGCTCACCATACATGTTTTTTGCTCAGTCTATCGTTGGTCCCACTGTAACCAAGCCCCTTTTGTTTACTTCCGCGTGCCGTCGTTGCTATGTTCCAGCTCACTGTTGTCGTGAACCAGGAAATATTGCTCGATTAAATTAATTCCACCTTTTGATCACGTGTGACTTTGTGGTTCATCTGATTGCACACACACACACACGTATATTATGGAGGAGTCCTGTTTTTTGGTTGTGGGTTTTGGATGGGAAGTGTAACACGTCTGCTTCATTGTACATCTATTATCTCTGTTCTTTCCCCAGTGTTAGTGACCCTCTGTGTCCACTAGGGGACAGCCACTAGCTTCTACCAGGAGACAAAAACCTGTCTCCCCTGTGTGCATGTCTCACTACAGTGCTGCCAAGTGTTTGTAAATCTTATTAAAACATAGAAGTTGTCATTTTTACGGGTCTGTTATTAAACAGTATAGGTGTTTTTTTTTATCTTGAATGAACATAGTAGGTTCCATGTGTCAACTTGAGGCTCCCTGTAGAAAGTGAACAGCCGGCCATTTAATATGCTTTTGACACTTTAAACATCACTAGGCAGAAAACAGGCCACAGAGCAATCTGGGACACAAGACGCAGAGACCAGACAGATGTCTTAACACACACACACACAGAAGCATGCACACGCACGCGCACACACACACACACACACACACAGAATCGGTGGTTGCTGCTATTTTGTGTAGTAAGAGATGTTGTCTATCAAGCTGTAAGAGTCTCTTGGATTGTCTGGCATTCCTACCTTCACCAATTTATCTGTGAAGAAGACAGGTCCGTTGACTATGCTGGTTATGTGTGTGTGTTTGTTGGTGCATGTCTGTGTGGTTGTGTTTGTATTATCTTCTTAAGTTTGATATTTTAAGAGTGCTGAGTGAGTTATCGACAAGTACGTCATCACCTACAATAAGCTATACAAAAAAACTTGCAACCCTATCAAACACTCTAATCAAAACATGTCACAAAAACAAGTAAATTGTTTTCACAAATCCCTGATCAGAAACAATTTCACTATCAAATCAATGTACTGTACAAAATGAATATTTCAATAGGCTACAGCTGCGCTCGTTTGAAAATGTAATCAATGCTTTGATTAGTGCCCAATCAGAGCTTCTGAAAGGCGTGCATGTGATTGATGAGAACTGATTGCAATCTGGGACGACCCCATTCTCCAGTCCGTGCAGACCATAACACAAGCAGCAAGAGGGAAGTAAATGCTTGTAGTGGAAGTTGTGGTACAAAACAGCACAGCATCTGTCAAAACGCCTGGACGACACAAGGGAACTGGCTGTAGATGAAGTAGTGGGAAGAAATAGTTGAGGTTGTATTGCACCGTTTGAAAATATATAGTCTTCTTTTGTTTGTGAGCGAGGACACCCGGGTTGTTAGGAATTGAAGGAGTGTGCTGAAATTGCAGCAATACCTGCAGTATGTGCCATAGCACACAAAAAGGTTTTTCATAGAGGAGGAAAAACTGCCGAAGTCCGTACAAGCTCTTTGTGGAGACCATTACACTCTGGGACAATGGCGCTTTCACTACTCCCATCAATAATGTGTGGAGCGAGCAGGAGAATAAGAGCACACAAGGGAACACTTCACTTTATGCTTAAACATCCTATAAATTGACCAGAGTGCGGAGGCACACAATGAAGGCGTTACAGAGGCACCCACAGGGAGCGTTTACTTTAAACAGGAAGATTAATTGAGTCACCTCAGGTCCGTCCAGTGCCAACGTGTTCGGACAGCAACACCTTTCAGTTGTGTTTTTTCTTCTCTAACACATTGGGCTTGGAAATAAAACAATCACGGTGAGATTCGAGTGC
Organism: Galaxias brevipinnis; assembly: GCA_036023535.2. Taxonomy (NCBI): domain Eukaryota; kingdom Metazoa; phylum Chordata; class Actinopteri; order Galaxiiformes; family Galaxiidae; genus Galaxias; species Galaxias brevipinnis. The sequence goes on along the minus strand of JAVQIZ010151300.1, from coordinate 17,769 downwards.
CCCTCTACTCTAGCGGCCATATTCCTGTTGAGAAAACGTTTAATGTGGCCGGGCTGTGTCCCTGCGTAGTGTTGTTAGTCATTGACACACAATGGACAGCGCTTACGCTGGAGGGGACCATTTCAGAATCCATGCCTCAGCAAACGGGCCGACTGAAGGGTACACTTGTGATAGCATAACAGCAACCACTAAACCTTAGTCAACAAAGATGCAATGTTTTAGTTTTTTTCTCTCTCCCTGTAACCAATATGCAATTTGCTGCTTTGCACCACCGATTCCTCTCCCCCATGAAACATTAATCAAACACGCTTTCCAGCTAATCTGGCATCCCTTCAGCTTACATTACTTCTGGGTGCACCTTTGCCATATGTGCTTGCACCAACACACACACACACACACACACACACACACCTCAGTTCAGCTCACTACACCCTATAAGTGATTTCTGCCGGAGCGTGGCAGGAGGTAACCATGCCAAATAGTTCCACTGGCCTGCCTCGCTTTGACTGACCCAGATTCCAGGTCCCACTCTCACCCTGGCCAGGCGCTGAGCGGCGAGCAGCACGGGGCCACAGAGGAGCCAAAGACAGGCCAAGGTGAGGACGTCAGGCCCAATTCACAATCCCACTGTGGGAGAGATGGTGTCCCGTGCTGCCGCAGACGTTAGGACCCAGTGCTGGGTGAGAGCACACGTTTTTATACATGGTGTCCCAGCTACGTAGGAGAGGAGTGCCCTCATAAGACAGAGGGAAGGAAGAGGGAGGTCGCGTAAGTGGGACACAGGCGAGGAGGCATGTGGGTTGCCCTGGTGATTTATGGACCGTGGCTTTTGCCATAGTGGCTCCCTCCCTCCACCTGCACCTTTACGTGTTCTTCTTCTATGGTCACTTCCTCTCCGCTTCCTTCAGACGTCACCTTCGTTTGCTTCAGACCGTTTCTCACCCCCCTCTCCTCTAACGCTCCCACACTCCAGTTAAAGAGGCTGTGGCGCTTAGTTGACTTTGTCAGCACCGTTGTACTACTTTTTCTTTCTTTCTGTGAGAAAAACACAAAGACACAATACAGAGCTTTGGTTCGTGTGAATGAAACCAACATCATCAAAAACAGACTTTTGCACAGGCTTCAAATATCACATCTTTAAGACGTAAATACTTGTTTCTATAAAGGCTCTGAAAAGCTTGTTGAAATACCCCCTAATGCACAAGCTTCAAAGAACACATTTCTAAGAATCAAAATCCTCACATACTCTGTGTAAATCATACAGTATCAAATAATGGTCTTCCATTGATTGTTCTGGAATTGTGTGTGTTTGTGAGTGTGGTGTGTGTTTGTTTGTGTCTTTGGATCACATATAAACCGTAAAATGAAGCACAATGGAGCTGCACAGAGCAGGGGGCTGATTAATTCGTAGCCAGTATTCCCAGCAGATGCATACATAATCATGTTGTCATATCCCTATGCGTGTTGAACTAAATATGATAGAATTTATAATCAACGGTCTAACAAGAATGCTATTCCATCTCCCTTGAACCAATTACTTGAGGTAGGATTTCCAGAACTCTCTTCCTGGAAACTAATGGTCTACACTGATGCATGCCCTTGTGGGAACCTCATGGCTGCCTATGTTTATTGATACAAAACTCGAAAACAAGTCAACTGCTCTTAGGATCAGAACACAGCATTCCGATTCCTGTCCCTTGTTTATTACATAATTAAAATTATCCCACATTTTAATTGTGTGTACTGTTTTAACAACAAGAAGTGTTGCAGTAAGTGCAGCTCAATGATTTTCTTTTTATTTATATAGGGTTCAGCCCCTCCTCTATCGCGCTGTGGACCCCTATTCCTTCCTCTCAAAGTAGGTAGCAACCTCATTTTCCCACACCCTGGTTCAGAACCCCTCACTCATTTCAAATACCCAGCATGACAAGATAGGATCGTTTTTAAATGTTGTGCCCGCTCAAAAAACAGCAACGGATATTCTGAAAGATTGAAGACAGAAACAATTTTTTTATTTCACTTTCGCGCGTCCTTACTGGAGAAAAGACGCCTACCTGCATCGACAGGTCTTGGCTCATCGGAGGTAGAAGCGAGGAGTCGCGCACCTTTCAACATCCTAGGTAAGAGAAAAAAGCGTTGGCTATTGTTTTAATAGCTGCGTATGGTATGTCTGTGTATCTATAATAATATTAATAATACACTAAGGTAAACGGCTTTACAAGCAGAGTAATCATCAAAGGATTTTTATGTTTTGGGAAAGACTATTAAGTTATAGATTAAATGCGCTGTTTATGATGCATTCCCCATGGAAAAAAATCTTCAACTTGCAGAGTAGAACTTGTGTGTTTACATTTTCACGATAAATATGAGGTTGTGTTGTACAATAATGAACTTGTTTATTAATGGTTTAGTTAATAGTATTTTTAGCTATTTATGTATTATTGGCTATTTAATTAGCGTCTTTGCGAACAATCCAATGGAATATCAGAATCAGTCACAGAAAGTGGGCGGGGTCGTTACTTGACGGCAACTCTCCACATTTCCCCAAGAATGACTGATTTAGTAAGTTACAGTTTTATTTTAAAAGAAAGAAATTGGCATTGGACTGGTATTAGAATATAAATCTTCCTATGATATGATTGATCGATATGTTAGACCTACTTACATCATGAAATTATACAGTGTAATTGAATACCTACTAATTGAGTCATAGAATGCTTTGTGGGTCTAATGTAGCAGGCAGTCTGTTCTCCTTCACCTCTTTTACGACTTTGTTTATGAGATCATTTCATTTGCTTATGATAGAGAATCTGCATTCAGTGCAGAGTCTGGGCTCTGACAGTGGGTTTATTGCCTAGGCTTAGTAAATCATGGCTGAGGAGAGGAGAGGAGAAGAGAGGAGAGGAGAGGAGAGGAGAGGAGATGGGGGGGGTCCTCAAACCTACTCTCATCTAACAGGGCAGGACAGCCAAAAGTCAACCATGTTTGACAGATTGCAGTTATCCCTGTTGGTTCCCAGCTCAGCAATGTCGATGGAATTCCACCTTCTGACGAAACACGCTGATGTCTTGTGCTCCAGTTGGAAGGTGTGGGGAACAAGGTGCGTGCCCCACATTCTCACAGCGGCTTCTCTGTGACATATTTATCTGTGTCCTCTCAAAGTCAAGGAGCCTGCCAGCGCCCTGGTCTACGACTGTTGCCTAAGTTTGTTTAGGCTGCACTTTTCAATGCTCTACCCACTGCATACGGAGTGGGTAAGGCTATGGTCAAATCTACAGTATCTTGACAATTTGGAGAACACAACCTTCCAATGATTGTCATTGATATACTGGCGGGGGACTGTTTCTGAATGACGCAACCTCTACGCCTGTGAGTGCAACTTGTGATCTAGTACGTTTATGCTTCATTCGAGGTGCAGAGCTTTTTGGGCAAAGCACTTTCTTATTCCCTCTACAGTTTGCAGAGAAAAACATGTTCAGCTGCTCCGGAGTGATCAATGAAACCCAATGAAGGCCGGTTGAGAGTGGAAGCTATCCCCCCACCCCCTGCTGCTACAAACTGAATACGAATCGACTCGACTGTAAGATATGCCTCTCTTTGCAAGCATAGGTCCACAGAGCAGCCATGGGCTGTTGAGGGCCGCAGATTGTTTGTCTCCCTGGTGGATTTTTTAGGACATAGCTGCTCAAGCATGCAGCATAATACACAAACTCTCAGTCGGGCCTCTCAAAGCTCCCTAGCTGCTCCAATGCTCCAAAACCCCCGGGTCCCCTGGGAATCGCAGCTTGGCTTCCATAGCAACCACGCAGGCATGGAGTAGGCTGAGGAGAGGGAGGAGGAAGAGGAGGGAGTATTTCCGACTTTGACATTTTTTAATCTGGGGTAAATCCCCGAGGTGAGGTGTGGAGGTGACAAACATTGGGGCTTTCGTCGCCACAGAAAGCAGCTCCTTGTAAGCCCCCAACCGCTGCAGGTCAATCAGCCTTTCTCCCTCAGAGATAAACTCTGCTAGTGACTGCCTTACCGGCACGCACAGCCCCAATCCAACCAAGGTTTCCTGAGAGTTTTCTTTTCTTTCTTTTTTTGGTAGCAAAATGGCTTGATACTTCATATAGGAAGAAGTGCAAAACTTCAGCTGACTGAAATGAACTAGGGCATGCATAACTTCGGCTGACTAGACTACAGTGTAGGAGGGCTATAGACCAGAGGGAGGAGAGTTGAGAGACGAACAGAAAGACGAATAACGGTGGACAGGAAGGAGCGTCGAGAGAGACAGTGGAGAGGGCAGTACACCCGCGGGCACAACAGTTCTAGAGAGATGAGGGATGAAAAGAGGGATGGGGGGGGGGAGCGAGAGAGACTAGAGGGATGGAGGGGCAGGAGGGAGGGCTAGAGGGGCGGAGGGGCAGGAGGGAGGAGGGAGACTAGCGGGATGAGTGTGGTACTTGCACGGTGGATGGACGCACCGCCATCTCCAGCTGAGCCCTGTTGGTAGTGCACAGCTCTCCTAACGGTAGAGGACAGCTCTCCTGTCGGTAGAGCACAGCTCTCCTAACGGTAGTGCACAGCTCTCCTAACGGTAGAGGACAGCTCTCCTGTCGGTAGAGCACAGCTCTCCTAACGGTAGAGCACAGCTCTCCTGTCGGTAGAGCACAGCTCTCCTAACGGTAGTGCACAGCTCTCCTAACGGTAGAGGACAGCTCTCCTAACGGTAGTGCACAGCTCTCCTAACGGTAGAGGACAGCTCTCCTGTTGGTAGAGCACAGCTCTCCTAAGGGTGCCCTGTTTACACTGCCGAGTCGACCTGGGCTGTGCCGGAGCTGCTGATGCCCTACATAAGCCCCGGCTCACATAAACCTGATTTCCACTGCAGTGCCAAGCTAGTCAGGTTGAGGGCAACATACTATCACATTTTGTTTTTGTTTTATTTACACCATTCCCCTGCTGAAATGTTTTCTTTGGGAAGACAAAGTGTAAGAAAATTACAGCACTTTGTGTGAGACATGCCCTGCTTGGGGCAAATTGGGCTCTGGTCCTCCCCGAAGAACAATTCAACTCTTAACTCCAGTGTAATCTTCAAACCAGGCCAGAAGGATACGAATCGGTTCAACTCTGTTGGGGATTCGACTAAAGCATTGCAACACAAACACAATGGTTGGCATGGAAGCGCTTTTCTTAACGACATGCGAAATAGTCCAGTCAGTGTGGATGCGTCGTTTTGATATAGCATCGCCGGCTGACTGTACCACGGGGCGCCCTGCACCACTGTACAGCCCTGGCTGAACTCTGTTACTGTATGCCTCCGCCTCCGCGTGTTACTATCTGGGCCTGATGAAGAGCGCCGTATCAATATTTAAACCCATTAATGATCAGTTCCACTGGCGTCATCTATTATAGATGAAAGCTGAGCAGCTTCTGAAGATCCGCGCGTACGTCATCCGGGCCAAGAGCCGGAGCGGGCCAACGAGGATCCATACGTCCACCGGATGGGAGTGAGACTGGGAGAGGCTTATATCAATTTGCGGAGAGGTGGGATATGTTAGAGCACAAGTTCAGCGGTATCCGGCCGCCTCAAAGCTACATAGAAGAACAAGTCTTCTGTACTGTATTTGCGTGTGTGTGTGTTTGTGTGTGTGTACGCACAGTGTGTACATGTGATAATTACATTAGTGATTAAAACCATACCCGTGCCTTCGATAATCTATCCAGCCCTCGGCGATGGGGGTCTCTTTGAGGAGACAACACAGATGGTTGTTTTGCGACGCCACTGCAGCTGTTGCCACTAGGTGTTGCACCTCCTGCCACAGTGGGAGCTGTTTCTCTCTGCTGCAGGGCTGGAGCTGGGAGCCTGCAGGCTGGCTGACTGACGGCTCGTTTTTTGTGCATCCTTCCACACGGCCTAGTTCTGACCCGTACTCTGACAGTGCTGGGCCGGATGTTTACTGCTCTGTTTTTATCCTCGCCAACACTGCCTCAGCCAAGGAAGCAGAGCACAGTCCATCACGGCTCTCCTCAGCTTTGTTTAATTGAACAGAGCTGGCTCTCTGTCTCGCACTCCCTCTGCCTCTCTCTCTCTCTCTCTCTCTGTCTCTCTCTCTCTCTCTCTCTCGCTTTCTCTCTTTGTATTTTCCTTTATCTTCCCCCCTTGTCACATTTTCTGTCCCTCATGTCTCACTTTTACTTGCAGGAATACACAATTAAAAACACGCAGAGATGAAAATGCCATCAGTGTAACAGCTGGGCACATGCATTTGATAAAGAGAAAATCGTGGCTGCATCGGTTTGGCCCTTCCATGTGGTTTCCATTCAAGCAAACGTTCAAGCAGGATTCATGTGGAAGGATCCCAGACAGAAAGGATTTTTCACTCCAGTGGTCTTTAAACCATCGGGCACCGAAGAAGCACACAGCTTCTAGTTTCAGATTCCCCTCGTTTGACTTGTCCCAGAATTGTGCAATTTTCTGAAGTATTATGAAACTTTATATTCCGTTTGTATTGTATTATTTGTTTTAATTCGGTTTTACCGCTGATTGTTTTCTGTCTGTTGTTTTGCGTGTCTTTTTTACGTGCAATGTTCTGTTGGAACCATGTAAATTGACTGAGTTTTAGAAGCAGCACTGTATACATCAAATGTATTGCTTGCTATTATCATTATAAGTCAACAGGTTTTCTCTCGTCAAAACATTTAGTCTCGTCAAAGCAATGTCAGTGGCATAGCTGTCTCATTGTGGGTTTTACCTTGTATGTCGTTTTGTGTCATGTAACTATGTTTTTTTTGTGTGCGTGTATGCTGCTGCCTGTCTTGGCCAGGTCTCCCTTGAAAAAGAGCTCATTAATCTCAACAGGATATGTTCCTGGTTAAATAAAGGTTTAATAATACAAAAATGTTGAGTGAGTAGAATCCTCACTGATGAGATAAGAAAGCCTTGAGATGCCTTTAGAGAATTCAGTTCATGGGATACTGGCATGCTAATAGATGGAGGTGTCCTTTACCAAATATGTGTGGAATAGCTATTATCCTAATTAGCTCGTCTCAAACTCCCCATTTTTTGAGGAGGAGAGGAGCTGTTAGAACTGTGCACTAATGCAAATGTGCAGCTAATGAGCTAACGGGATCATTCCGACTGCTAGTATTCGACTACATTGATCAGTGAACAGTTGGGATGAGCTCAACAATGTTTTAGACACATTTGAGTAATGATTCTATTTGTGCTTTAATTTGCCCCAGATTCCTAATTAAAATCCCCAAAAATGTAACTGTGGAAAACACGAGATCCTTACATGAAATAGCTTTCAGCAACTGTAAATAAATGGCTTGATTTGGTTAGCATTATTTCACTGTTTTTAAATTAAGGGTTTAAAGTCAATATGACTTGTTACTTATGGTCTAAACATTGTATCAGCTTGAATCCTTGAGGTTTACAAAGGAACAGAGGATATTGAAGGTAGATACCAACAAGATGTGTGTTGCCCAAGCAGCCATGCACAGAGGTTTAAACCGTGCACAGAGCTTTTAACCAATTTGCATTATGCATCGTACATACAGTACAGAAGAGTCAGCTGGGAATAAAGGATATTACGCAGATTTAACCGGCTGAAATGAATTAGATGAGCTATATGAAGGGAGCTTGGCATCACATAACTGAGCTCCGCGGAACCAAGTTCATCTGTTAATTTGAATTTGGTTTGAACTCTCTGAACTGAGCTAATCTTGGCTAACTAAGTCGTCCAGGTGTGAGCTTCGGAGGTGTGCCAAACTAAGTTTGAACTAAAATGGAATAAATTGATTCCCTTGGCTCATGAATTACGTGCAGCCTAGTGGTTGAAACCGTGCTGACGAGAATGGGCCAATCCAGCTTTAGTGGGACAGCACATCATATACTTTCCTATGTGCATGTGGCAAAAAGTCCCAGTATCCCTGACAGTCTTTAGTGTGTTGGCCTATTTACTGCAGTGGTAGGCCACTACTTACTTTCAAGTGGTCCAGACCGACTGGACTGGACTGAAATCTGAGATGGCATCAGTCCACTTAGAGTCTGGGTGATGCTAGCATTGCCTGGGGACTGACTATGGGTAGCAGCTAAACTGGTCTAGATTACATTCACACTGCATGTATAGTATATTAAGTGTTAACAAGTAGATACCCTGTTCATTTTTGTATGGTGTTGTAACTTCATTTAGTTGAAAAATACACAACACATGTTGGTTAGCAACATGCATTTATTATAGTGCCCCATGCTATGTGGCTAGCATGGACTTTTCTCTTGAATCTATTTGACCAGCTAAAACAGTCTGTGCTAGCAGATTTACTGGCCTATTTCCCATCCAAACTATAGCACCTACGGGTAATGTACATCATAAGTGATATAATTGTGTAGGCCAGTAGTGTTAGACACTAGAGAGAATAATTATCTTTCCCCAAAGTTAATGTCTGAATTGTGCTCTACAATAAGACCACAGGACGGGATGAAGAGGTTAGGACTGAAGCGACTTGTTACTAAGATGGAGTTTTTGATTTAGTGACTGTCTCTGTACATTTCTCAGCTGTGTGTTATGTGTCTACTGTATTAACAACAGGACCCCTAATTAGAGCATGGCTAGTAACGGGCCTGGTGCTGACGCGGTCCAACTGTTGTGCTGAATTCATCTTTGGTTCTTCGGCTAATGGTCCATCTGGGAATATGCTCTAAATGAGGGAGGGTACTTTCTGCTGAGGGCAGCACTCTTCTCCTTTGTGGGGAAGTCGTTGCGACCGGACTGTTCTGTGCTGTTCTTTAGGTGTTCTTGCATCTATGTCTTACACATTCTGATCCAATTTCTGTTTTAATGTGGATTGTGTTCTATGCGGTGTCCTCTTGGTTAATCTCTCCTATGGACTCGTATTGTTTAATATATAGCATTTCCATAACACTGTCCCCTGTTTAGAAGCTATAGAAGTCTCAGATTTGTAGATTTTATATAGCTACTACAGGTTGACCTTTAGATCCCTGATGTATTGTTGGAGTTTGAACAAGGCAAGCTACAACAGGGCTCTGTGCTCTTTGGCCCCTGGCTCCTCCACGAATGGAGCAGACAGATGCTCTGCCAATATGGTGCGCCATCTGCATCGAAGTACCCCTGCTCCGCAGGTGCACTGAATCCATGAACTGTCCCACTCTGGGTCCAGAACCGAATCAGTTGTTAGGAATCCCTGTAATTCAGTGACACAGTATTCATCGTGTTTCGTCATGAAATGGTCCGTTTGGAATCCTGCCCATGTTTAGCTGTTCTGCATCCTGTCATTTCAAAAGTCAAGTTTATGGTAAGTAGAAATCAGTGAACGTAGCTGGAATCAATGACTAGGCGTGGATATGAAACATAAGCACTCCTAATAGAGTGAAGTCCATAGTGGGTGTGAGAGTTAACTAGCAGCTACCTCCTTCCATCTCCTCTGTTGATCCCTGAGGCTGCTCCCACCCTGGGGGCAGAGACAGCTCCTCTGGTGGGTCTGTTCCCAGTGTCCAATTTACATGGCCTCCCTTCTTTTCAGCTTAGCACTCCGTTGCATGCAAGCAATCCAAATTATAATAATACTAATAATAAACTAATAATAAAAAGTACAAGACGAAAACGTTTGTATAGCACTATTTGTAATAAAATTGCAGGAGCTTTAACATATAACTAGAATGACTAGACAGTAGAACAATAAAATCAGCCAATGCAAATAAATAGGAATCTAAAGATCTGGCGTAGTACATCTTTATAAAAAGTGTTGGAGTCAACCAGCCTTGAGCTTTTTGTCCTGGGGATCTGATTCTGCAATGGCCAACTTGTTCTTTATTTTTATTCAAGACTTTGGAATATTAATTAGGCCAATTAGGCTAAATTATACGCTCTGTTTTCTTTGGTCTTGTTAAGAGCAATTGTCTAAATAGAGAGTAATTAAAATCATAGAATACATTTTCCAAATTAGCATTGACCAAAAAAATATAAGATCCTCCTTAAGGATATGGATCTCCTTCTTAGGTGGTAAAAGCACAACTGGGCAATCTTATTTCCCTGAACTTCAAATAAGAACCTGAGATTACGCATACATTTCAAAATCCTCATGATCATTCAGTCATCAATTTATCAATTATCAAGATCATCCTCACAGTACCTGTAAATCAAAACACCATTCATTTAGACAGTAGTATACATGTTCTAATAAAAACTGAGCCTATCTCCAAAGTTATAGGCATAGGTAATTGTAAGGACGTGGTTCCCTAACGAGGTATCGGACATCATGCCTCACCATGGAGCTGTCAGGCAGGGTCTGAGGAATCGGTCCCGGATGTAACGGCTGGCCAGAGTGTGTCTGGGAAAGGCCGGGGAGTTGAGAGGCTACGACCGGATGTAAGGGGGGTGAAGCTGAGAGGCCAGGCACCAGTGTCTCCTTGTGGTTAGACAGCTGTGGGCTCGCTCTGTGGCTTTGGGGCAGAGGGAACAGATGATAGGGCCTCCCAGGGTGAGTGTGGGCTCTGCTGCCATACTGCGGGTGGAGGTCGAGTACAGTATAAAGAGCATCGAAACTTTCAGAACTTTCTGGGTTCCACTGAGTGCTCTTTCGAAAAATAATTACTGGGGCCGTTAAACCTTGAAATAAATTGATCAATGGTCCGCGCCAGAGGCTGTTTAGAGTCCTGGCACTTTCTGAGGTTTGTCAAACCTCATCCGAGACCAAGATCCCTTGCCTCACAGTAAATGTATGAATTAACATTTGCAGCAAAAAAGTGTTTATCACGTAGATCCAGAAAGCTGTAAAAACAACTCTACAAATAATCAGCTATGGATATCATATCACATATTCTCACGTTGATCATTTATCATTAAGAAAATAGTAAAAAAAACAAAGAAAAAAAAAGTCTTGATAGGGGTCAGTTGGTGGATTCAAATTGCCCTGTTTTACCTAAGCAATCTGGGCTGATATCTGTTTAGAAGATATTGTCATATTTCGTATTCTGCTGATGTCCTAAACACATTTTTCTTCCAATCTAAGCCAATATCAACAATGTAACTTCAGACGTTGTGCATTACTAACAGATCGAAAATTATACTACAGTAAAAACTGGGGGGTGGAATTCACAGCTCCACAGCTCTGGTAGCGGTATTCCCATAAGTGCCTTGCAGCTTTCCAGTGCAGCCATCAGGCTCCAGGTCAGTGCTCAGGGTGCTTCATGTCCCATACTCTACCCTGCCTGCCTGGGACCCTCCAGGGGCCCTGGGGGGCTCTCTTCCCCTGACCTCCTGTGGACCCAGGATTAATGACCCCAACAGGGAGATGATAGCCACAGGTCAACTGATGTCAGTGTATTTGGTGTGTGTGTGTGTGTGTGTGTGTGTGTGTGTGTGTGTGCGTGTGTGTGTGTATGCATACTGCAGGGAAAGTGGAGCGGAGCTTGTCCTTTCATAAGGTTTCATCGTTCCAATCACATAAGTGCTTTTTATTCATACATTTCTCCTTAATTTACTGGAATGGGTGCCATTGAGATTGGAACAACCTTCAAGGCAGCCAGCCAAGGGGGAGCTACAGAAACTCATTGATATTTAACATAATCCATTTATCCACCTGGAGAGACAGAAATACCTCCGGGCCCGCCATCTGAAAATGTACCCCCAACTCCACCACCCCCTGCCCTCCCCTCAGGACGGCTAGGGACGTTTAATTAATGTTTGGGCCATTTGTTCCTCCAGATGAGCTGAATATCTTATAGCCCTATCACCGTCGTCTTGCGTACATATCTCTCTCTCTCACACGCGCGTGGGCACCGTCTGTTATTTTATTAAAACGTCAGGGAGCGCGAGCCCCGGATGAAGGGCTTAATAGACTTTGTTTAATAAGAGATGAGCTCCCTCCTCACGCTCCTCCTTAAGGATCCACCTCAGCGGAGCAGCACGTGATGCTCCACACAGCTGTTCCCTACCCCTTCATATCATTTGTCAGCCCTGACCTTAAGAGGCAGCAGGGACAAAAGGTCACATTACCCGCCTCTCCTCCAGAGCCATGTAGAGGAGACAGTCGGACAGCCACCGTGTGGCTCACGCCAGAGATGGGTTAGATTAAAGGGTGTGTGTGGTGTGTGTGGCTGTGTCTCTGTGTGTAGGCATGCCGAAGATGGGTTAGATTAAAGGGTGTGTGTGGTGTGGCTGTGTCTCTGTGTGTTGGCATGCCGAAGATGGGTTAGATTAAAGGGTGTGTGTGGTGTGGCTGTGGCTCTGTGTGTAGGCATGCCGGAGATGGGTTAGATTAAACGGTGTGTGTGGTGTGTGTGTGGCTGTGTCTCTGTGTGTGGGCATGTGCAAGAGTGTGTTTAGGGTAGTGTGTCTGTCTGGGTGTGTTAGAGTTAGAGTGAGTGGTAATGTGTGAAATCAGGTGGAAGATATATTTGGTCTGTTATTGGCTGAAGTGTGTTGTTGTCCATCGGAGACCCATCTCCTCTGCAGCATGACTAAAGTCATTACTGCCCAGCAGCTGATCCCTCACAGACCCGCTCCATGAGGACACCAGCTCAGACAGCACACCGGACCGGACCGGACTCAACTGGACCGGACCGCGACACGATGCTTTGGTCTATTCGATGCGTCCAGAGACATGAGTTTAGCAAACTGGCTGACCACGTAGAGACGGAGACAGACAGGCAGGCAGGCAGGCAGGCAAGCGGGCGGGCAGGCAGGCAGGCAGGCAGGCAGGCAGGCAGGTAGACAGACAGACAGACATTTCTATGAATGTGAGACGAGTCCTGTTGAGAGCAGTCATATCCACACTGCCAGGCATGCACAGGCCCGCGTTTGATCTTTTCTTCAAAGGACAGTCTGCGGTCCACTCACATTGTTCTGTCATATTTCAGGCGCCATATTTTTCACCTCTTCTCACACCTTTTTTTTTGGTATCAAGCAAAAATGGAGAGGCAGAGACGAGGTGTGATCACAGCACAAAGAGAGTAGCAGAGCTGGAGACCGAGGCTCCCCCCCGACTGAAGGAGACATTTTTTTTCTGCGCAGACAGATTTTCATGGCTCCTCTTCTCTTGATGCTGCAACCCTCCCATAAGAACCTGGGGGGGGGGGGGCAGGAAGGCAGCGCTGTTACGCCACTAAGCCAAGCTGAGCCAACCTGTGCTGTGTCTGAGTCTCCTAGGCCTGGTCCACTGACGCATGCAGGGGCTGGCTAAAGGTCAGAGCCGTACCGTGTCCTGTGTCAACAGGATGGACGGCCAGCGTGCTACAGGCACAGCCCGTCGCTGTGAGCTAGACCGACCAATCTGTCTCTATACCTGGTGCTGCCTCACAACACCCCCCACCCCGAAAACCGGGCCGACCACCAGCGAAATGAAATAGTGAAAGCCAGATGGATTGTGATGGAAGTCATTACTCCCGCCATCATAGACGGTCTGCTGTGTCTACATGGCCTGACGTGTTCTATCATGACAAATAAGCACGCTCCCTGCAGTGGACCGCGCAGTATCAGTATCAATCCAATCCATCTGTCCAGGTGGCTGCTTGTCCCCCCAAAACCAGCTATAAGCAGGGCCATGCAGAACAACCATGACACACACACACACAGCGTACACACACCGCACATGCACGCACCACACACCGCACACGCAGTAAAGCCGGGGGGCACCTGACAACCTCTAGCCCAGAGAAGCTGTGATTGGAGGATTCTGGAGGCAGATAAGGAGACAGAGGAATGATGGATGATGGTGTGTGTGTGCGTGTGTGTGTGTGTGCGCGTCACAGGATCTCTGGGGAGGAGATGGGCTATGCTGCTGGAACACCTTTTATCAGCTTCATTTACCAGTCGTATCGGTCTATATACAGGCAGGGTTTTGTGAGCGTGTTTGTGCGCGTGTGTGTGTGTGTGTGAGTGTTGTGTGTGTGTATGTGTGGAATGCAGGGGTATTTCGTCTCATTTATATTGCAGCTGAACTGTGATGATAAACAGACTGGACAGTGTGTCTCCATGTATTCTAGTTCCAGGTTAAGACAGACAGACCAACGATAGAGCTTTAGGTCATCATCCCACATTTAACACAGTGAATCAACATGACTCAATTCAGAATTCATTGCCACCCTTCAAATGATCAGGACTGAATAATGTATTAAAAATACTCTCGCTGTGTGCCGTGGAACTCTTCTGTAACTCGGGTTTGATCAAACGATTGTTTTGTTCTGGTAAGTGCTCTGTTTTTTACTCAAGTCATAGTCATGCCCTCCCGGTGCACAACAAGAAACAATAATGAATTTATGCCGCAAAAAAAAGAAAACGATACAACTACTCTAGCTTCTGGCCAAGGCTCCTACGTGTTAGCACAGCTCCTTTTTAAATCCCGCGTTCCAGCTGGCCAACCCAAATTAAATACATTTCTAATTGGAAGGCCAGGCCAAGTGTTCTCAACCTGATTTTCCATTTGAGGTGCCGTAGCGTTAAGTGCTACCTTTTCCTAACCGTCGGTTGCATTATCAGCCGAGCCAGACTCCCCCTGCTCGTGTGACCCGTCCGCCCAAAACAACGGAGCCATCAAAACTGGCAGCAGATGTTCCGCTGAAGCGCTGCTCAAAACACTCAATAAAACCCACTCACCACCGCGCAGCTGCCATCGCGAGCCGACGGCGTGCCAAAAAGCAGGGTTCTTCGGTGACGGAGCTAACCCACGAGTAAAAAAAAAAGGTGTGTTTTTGTTGCCGCCGTCATCAGGTCGTCTGTTCTCTCCCCAGGGGGTGTGGCGCTCCTCCATGCTGGCAGCCCGTGATGGGAGAAGCTCTTGCGGGGACGACATCCGTGGCAGTGGGTGCGACGCTAACCGTCACCCGCCTGTCGGCCTGATCCCCCTCCGCTCTCCGCGTACAAGGTGACTCCTCTCCTCTCCTCGCCCCGCTCTACACACGGCATGCAGGGCTCCCACGGCTTACACTAAGAAGGGATTTGTAGTTTTTTTTGGGTCTCTGACAGGCATTCCTTTTGTCCCACTGCACATTGAGAAGCATCACGTTATATCATGTTGTCACGTAACTGGGACACTTTCTGTGTGACAGGCCACTTGTCGTCTCCACTTACAAAGGTGACTGTACCCCAGGTGTCACGTTTAGGGCCAACCTCGAGCGTCGTACGCCGTGATCACGGCCCTCGTGAGAGCGAGGGTGTCAGCGAGGGTGAGGGAGCCATTCAGGAATGACAGGCCTCGCTAGTTGCCCCGGGAAGAGCGCAGATGTGACGGGATCATTCTTCGGCGTTACTCTTTCAACTCGCCATCAATAAGAGATGCTAAAAGCAGAGCTCGTTTGGTTTCCAGCGCCGCGGAGCCAACGGGAAAGTGTGTCAGCCCGACTCGAGCTGCTAACTAGGGCAGCCATAGCCGCGTACGTTTGGCGCGGGCGCGCCAGCGAAACAATACGTGCACGGCGGCGCGTGCCCAAAAGACACGGCGAGAGTGTGCGAGAAAGCATGTGTGTGTGCTGCCTCTGAAGTACAGTGTGTTCCAGTGGTGAAAGTTTAGACACGTCTCTCTCCCACCCACTCCCTCCCCTCCCCTCCTCTCCCCTTGCCTTTCCCTCCAGTCCAGTCCAGACGTGATGCCCCGCAGCCCCACCTCCAGTGAGGAAGAGATGGCCCGCAGTCTGTCGGAGGGCTCGGCGGGCTCCGACAGCGACAGCTCCAAGGAGGGGCCCAGGCTGGGGGCTGAGCAGGCCAGCAGGAGAGCCTCCAGGGCGGCCGCCTGCCGACAGGACTCCCTGGCCATCTGTGTGGTCATTCCCGATCTCCAGCAGTCGGTAGGTAGACCGGAGGCATTTGTAGATGTATTAACAAACACACACTTAATGTCCCTCTCTCACTCTCTTTCTCTCTATCTCTGTCTCTCTCTCTGTCTATCTCTCTATCTCTCTCTTTATCTCTTTCAGTCTCTCTCTTTCTCTCTCTCTTTCTCTCTCTCTGTCTTATCGCTTTCAGTCTCTGTCTTTCTCTCTCTCTTTCTCTCTGTCTGTCTCTCTCTCTAACTGACATGCTCACTCCCTCACTCATTCCCTCACGCTCTTCCTCACCAGCTCTTCCCTCATCCCTTATGCCTTGAAGGTCCGATTCACGCCGTCTGTCTGTCCGTGAAACCAAAGATGTGTGTGTGTGTCCCTCGGGTGTTTATTATTCAGTGGCCGTCCTCCCCAAAAGTATGGGAAGGCCATTTTGTTTCTCTTCACTCTCCCCCAAAATTGTCCTTTTTCAAGGGCGCCTTTCTCCAAGATTGCTTTAGGGCTCTGGGGAGCCAACACCGCCCCACTCAACCCTCTACCGCTATACTTTTTTCGGGTTGAAAGACAATGGAACCGGGGCGCTGAAAGGACTGGGGGGGGCGGGGGGCATCCAGTGTAGATATTCTCCTCCCCGCGTGCCGCGCCAGGGTCGGCCCCACAAACGCCGCTAATCACCGGCACAGTGCCTCGCATGAGCGTTCGCTAACGCGGCGCGTCATGAAATATGAATGGCGCTAGATGCTCTCTCCATCACCCAAAGGACCAGAGTGGGGAAGGAGGGGAGAGGAAGCCACGGTGATTGTTATGTTATCTGGGATAGCACGCCGCCTGTCTCCCCTGGCAGGAGAAAGGCCCGCTGCCGCCATGTGTAATGTATAATGTATAATGCACCAAGGCAAATGTGACACGGCCATGAGGAGAGGATTATCTCAGCCGGGCAATTAGGAGTCGACCGCGGAAACAAAGTCAGA
This sequence comes from Galaxias brevipinnis, assembly GCA_036023535.2. Taxonomy (NCBI): domain Eukaryota; kingdom Metazoa; phylum Chordata; class Actinopteri; order Galaxiiformes; family Galaxiidae; genus Galaxias; species Galaxias brevipinnis. The sequence continues at coordinate 1,035 of JAVQIZ010151300.1, read as the reverse complement.
CAGCGCGAGAAGTGCGGCGCGACACAAATAAACTTCCCCCGCCCGTGCCGCCCTGAGAAAGGTCTTATCGGAGACGAGCCACGAGAAGACAACAAAAACAAAAGGAGGATTCATTATTTCCCCCCCCGTGTGCCGGAAATAATGACGGGCTGTATTTCTGCAGCAGGCACGCTGACACGCCATCATCCTGCTAATTGATTCAACCCAATCCACTTCTCGTTGTTCTATTGCCCCCCCTCCGTAATGGACGCGTGCGCCGGGTGTCCTGGTGGATAGAGTAGAAGTCACATTAATCCCTGCTCTGCGTGCCGACAGATAGGCCATTATGGTTTGTGAGGGCTTGTTTTCTACCAGTGTGTTCTCTCAGGCTCACCCTCAGCCCCGTCGCGTCCCTGTTAACACCACACTGTTTATCACACACACGCTGGCGGCCCAACGCAAGCCATTGTTTGCTCCAGTCCATCTGCTCGCCACGACCTGCCAGCGAGCGAAATTGGTTAGGTTTGTTTGCGTTTGTCTCTCGCTGTGTGTGTGTGTGTGTGTGCGCGTGCGTGTGTGTGTGTGTGTGTGTTGGTGTCGGTGTATGCCGCTGCGTGTGTGCATTGTGTGTATACTGAGGTTTGGTGGAGTGGAGGAGAGGGCTGCACATCCTGGTGTTCAGGAGTGTTTTGTTCAGGTCTCTTTAGCGCTCCTTGTCATCCCTGCCTATGGGTTTTCACTCAAGGTCTGTCTCAACGAGAGTCAGGGAATCATTCCCACGCTCGCTCTGAATGGAGACAGAGTGGAGAAAAAAGCTTTTGTATGTATTGTTTTTTTCCCCTATTGCACAATTTCTCTTTTGAAAGTGTCCTCCTCTTCTATGCAGCTCTCCAGCATGCTATGTGAAGGTTATGCTCTACACCACGGACAGACGATATCAGCTGGAACCTGTCTCCCTGTCTCACTATCTCCCTGTCTCAGTATCTCCCTGTCTCACTATCTCCCTGTCTCACTATCTCCCTGTCTCACTATCTCCCTGTCTCACTATCTCCCTGT
>JAVQIZ010151266.1:0-10603 GCA_036023535.2 Galaxias brevipinnis | reverse complement strand
GGCATGAGTCGAATAGAACTGGGATCACACCAACTTATAAACACTGCTTGCACTTATAGCCACTATAGGCAACTTTTTTATATTAACGGATTATCAATACATTTCTTCTGACAGCACATCACGGTTCAGATCAGTTTTCTTTAAGTCTCAATATTTAACACTCCTTCTGTGTGCCACCGGGCAGGATCTCCCGTGAAACTGTGACGAATTGCTTTATGGCACAAGACAGTGCGTCACCAAATCAGGAAGAGATGCCCATACTTGGAGTATAGTCGTTGATCATGCTAGCGACATGCAGTGACCTGAGCATTCTGCATGTCTTCTTTGCGACAATTAAGGAAAATAATTACACTAAGCAAACGGTAGGGGTCACCAATATCCTCTCCTACAGAAGAACTGCCTCCAGTAACTTTAAATACAAAAAAAAAGTTAATAAATAAACTACTGCAAATATTGTTTTTACAATTTTAAGTAGACAGTGTAAAACTGCAGTATCAGATAATGTGTTTTTTGGATGTGAAACATTATGTCTAGGAGAGCTTTTGTACAGGGGATATTGAGTTGAACCCCCCTGTTTCTAAATGAGGGTGTCCTATAGTGCTGTTTTGTTGAGCCAGTGTGGACCACACCTTGATTGAGAAGCGCCACCTGATAGACAGACTGTGCTGCGTTGGTGAACAAAGAGAACAGGCTTGTTTTACAGCCCTGTCTATTCCCCGGCTCGCCATCTGCCAAGACACTACGTTGTGTGTGTGTGTGTGTGTGTGTGTGTGTGTGTGTCTACCACTGGGAGTAAACAACGGAAGGTGAGTTTCTCTGGAGGACTGCCCATTCCCATGTCATCCCAACTCCTCTCTGACCAGGAAGTACCGAGTCATTACAGAGAGAGCACCCTCCAGCCATGGGGTTCTCACAAAACCTTTTTATTCAGAGGGATTCTCGTTGTCAAACTGCTGAACTGGAGGACACAGGAGTTCAGTTACGACGTAAAGAAAGGCTGTTTCAATAAGCGTCTCTCTAACTGCATATAGATATCCTTACAGAATTACAGTGGCTCTAGAGTCGGGGTATGTCACTTCCCATGCAAGTGTTTACGTTTATATAGATGTACAAAATGGAGGAGAGCACTCAGCATTAAAGTTAAAAAAGTTTTTAAAAATGTATACACAAAATATAGACACCATGTATTATATCATCTTTTTGACAGTTTAAGAAAAAGGCTCACAAAAATAAATGTTTTTTTTGTATTGTTTTATTGTCCTTTTTGCATACCTCCAGCTATTAGATATGTTTGCAGTGGGACCTTAAAGTTGGTGGAACAGCCTCTATCAGCTATCTCCTTTTCATAACCGCCTTCCAACTTAAAACTTCATATGAAACTCTGACAGTTTTTAGTGTTGTAACCCTGGTTCTCTCCAACCCAACAAAACATTATCTCGTTCCTTTCACAAACAAATCTGTGTTTACTTTGAAATAGGAAGCTGTAAACGGTCATGTATAAAACGTTGAATTCAAACGACTAGCTTTTCTGACTGTGTACCTACTCCTCCTGCACTAAAATAATAATGCTAATACACTGTTGCTTCTTCATCTTTCTGACTCACTGACATAAAGGGAGTTCCCACCCTGGCTAATAGCTTGATGGCTCCCTGGGCTGTGGGAGTACGTCAGCACTCCTGTAGGTATGTCTCTGCCATTAAGCCACTGCTCACTGTGTCACGCGCCGTGTCGTTAGGGACGTCTTTGCCTACCATGCGTCGAAATTTAAAGACACACTTGTTCAGACGCCATTTTGGCTCTTAGATGTAACATGTAGCAGTTGCATGTGCTTGCATTTGATGTACTTAAAAAAAAAAAAACATTTTGTTCTGTATATTTGATCTTACTTAGTTTCCTGGTGTTTAGCGTGACACTTGCATTGCTCTTGTCTAGCCGACTGGTTCAGGGATGCACTAATTTATCTATCCATCCATCCATTAGCTATGCCACTTATCCTATGTAGGATATCATTTATCTATATGACCTTTTTTTTTTTACCTTCTTTTGTTGAAAGCACTACTTAAATAAAAGTGTCTACTGCATGACAGCAATGTAATGTATCTGCTGTGGTGCCATTCCACCTCAGTTGTAAACTCAGGTGAACCTCTCCCTCCTCCTCCACCATTAGAGGCCCGTAGAACAGGAATCTGGTCTGACTGCACCGCAGCATGCACAGACCAGTGATGGAATCTTCGGGCTGCGGTGAGTTAGTCTGGAATGCATCTTGGGTGTGATGTCACGCGTAACCAAGATGGCAGCCTACTTTGTCGTTTGGTGCCTGTACACTGAATAACAAAGCAAGTTTACTCAGGAGAGTTCCCATTGAGAAGTGTACCTGTAACCCTGGTTCTATTCTGAATGTAGGACAATAATGAAGACTTTTTTTTTCACTTCCTTTTCTTAAGATGTGTACATGTTTATTGAAGATGTATACAAATCATTTTACATTTGACCTTGAGACTGAGAAATGTAAATGTTTCTCTTTAACCAGACTGTGTTATATTAGCGTGAGCAAAGTACTATCATTTTAGGGAGTGATGAGTTCCTTTCACTAGCCTTTCCTCGAGGCTAAAGAGGTTTGGAATGTGAAAGGCTCCTTCGACCTGGGAGTTCAATGGGACATTGTTGGGCCTTGTTACAGCAAACTGTTAAACTGTCTCTCTAGTGTACCTGTTCCTTCTGATAGACCCAGAGCTGCAGAAAACCAAACCAAACCGAACCAAACCCCTTCTCTGCAAACCTCTCCAGCTCTTATGATACACATGTATAGTGTGTTTGTGTGGAGAGAGATAGAGGAAAGGGAAAACTCAGAGTGAGCACAAACTAAACGGATGTAATTGTCTCATGAGTATAAAGAGTGAGTGAAAAGGACTTGACGTAATTTAAACAGAGGTAATTGTGAAAAGGGCTTGATGTAATTTAAACAGAGGTAATTGTGAAAATAACTCGTGTTTATTCCACATCAGTTGTGCCCGGGGGGAGTTGGGTGGGGGCGGGGGGGGGACGGGGGGACGTGTCCGCTTGCATTCAAAATGTTTGAAAAATCTTTCAGAGAGTCAGAGACACAATAACTTGTGCAGAGATTTTACTTGTGTGCTACTTATGACAGTTGACAATTGTCTGACAAGTCTTCAAATTAGGCATTAAGGCTACATTGAAGCCTGGGGTGGGGGGGTAGCCATAGGGCTCCACTGGCCCAGCGTCTTAGACCTGCACTGGATGGGAACACAAAGAGGGCTTAGCTGCCAGGGGGGGTGGGGGGGGGGTGGACCTCATGAGTAAAATGGAGGTATTTAAAAAGAAGCTCTGTTCAACTGTAACCTGATCTGCACCTGACTAGAGCCAGGCATTCCGGTCGGCCCAGTCTGAGCACTGCCTGGAACACCATCATGATTAGGGAGAATGAGAGGCCTGCGGTGAATAGTGCCTAATATTACAATATGAATTCATTATTTCATTGTTAGTGAATGGCATTCACTCTTCCTCACCCAACAAAAAAGACAGGCCAAAACAAATTGAGTTTATCGATTGTTTTTTATTGTTTATTTGCTATTTTATTTTACATAACAACACATTGAACCAAAATACTTTACTATAATGATGTTTGTAAGTGTAATGTTATTTTAAGACTTACAAAGATTCAGAGAAACTGTGGTAAATGCTAACATGTGAAAAACTATAAATCACACAGTTCAGAAAATCTTCTATAGATTCTTCTCTAGTATATGGTGTGCATAATACGTGTATAATTAATACAGAAAAAAGACGTTATGAACTGCAGCTCAAGAGATCAACTTTGCCACAAGCCACATGGAAGAGCCTCAGAAAGTCACTCAATCTTCCAGTGCAAGGTTCATAGTTTCATAATCATCACCACAACGCCTCCATAAATATGTTTAATGTACTTGGTCCTGACCTCAATGCCCCTGATATCAAATACAAGTGTTCTTTCACCCAGGCACCAATTACACTTCTGCTCTAGAATGAGAGAAGAAGAGAAAAAACAACAGAGTAGAAGGTAATGCCATTCAATGGACGGCATTACCAGACAGTATTAGACACAGATAATAACATCTAACCGTGTCTGGTAAGACGCCTATCAACGGGCCCGAGGCAGCGCGGAGCAAGGAGGACCTGTGGAGAGGACCTGAGAGAAGGAGGAGGCTCGTGAAGGGGAGAGCACAGAGCACTGGAGCACGCAGACAGCGTGAGGGAGACGTACAAGCAGAAACAGGTTGAAATGAAGGACCACTCCTTTCATACAATCACGAAGCTCACGCCGAAGTGAGAAAAAAAAAGAAAAAAGAAAACCGGAGAATTGTCGACTCTTTCTTTTCAAAGCAAGTGGAACCTAACGTGATAAGGTTACGCACATACAAAAAGGAAAGAAAAAGGAAGGGAGAAAAAGAAATATCTTAATTTTTGATGCTCAGTATTTTGTGTGTGTGTGTGTGTGTGTCTGTGTCTGTGTGCGTGTGACGGATATTAAGGCACGAGGTCAGCAAATAAAGGTGTGGTTCAATATTTACTGTGAATTCTACCTCCCTACACAAACAGTTAGCCCTGGCAGCCACATGTCTATTCTCTGTGTGCTCTCTCTCCTTTTACTATTCAATTTAGACTTCTCGTCTTCCTGTAAGGTGATTAAAAAAAACGATTAAAAGGATTGGGTGTACCTTCAGGGGTTTGTTGTTTTCTTTAGAAATATATGGGTTTCATCAATGAAATACTGTACCTGTTACCCAATAGAAATACAACTGTTGTAGCATAATACTATAATAGCCTTATTGTACAGTTTTACAAGAAACACGTTTAAGTAGGTTTCACAAATATGCTGCAATAATAATTTAATTATTTATAGAAGACCACGCCAAATAACGTATACATTTTATACTGTAGGCAGATTGTCCAGGTGAGCTTTTGTGTCTGTAACAGGAAGTGCCACGCAGGTAGGACAGATTGAGCCAATGGCTGCCACACACCACAAAGCCTCTCTCTGTACATGGGAGGGGACAATGAAACGACTCCCAGAACAACCGGTGGAACTGTCGACCGACCGGTATTCTGTTTTTAACTCCGGCAGGGTGGGGCTGCTAACAGCAGAAGGAGCACAGGGAAGTAAATGGTACATTGGTTGCACTCAAAAGGCCTTAACCGTTTGCTCTTGTTTTTCTTGTTTCTCAGAGAAAGAAAATCTAGTCACGCAACATAAGTGATTCTCCATCAATTTAAAAATCAAGGAATTTATGATGGTATTATCACAAGCTTTCCATGTTATTACTTTATAATTAAGGCACAAAAATCCTTATTGTATATATTTTGGATTATAAATTGTTAACACATTTGTGTGACTTCCCTGAAATCATCAGTACAATAACTAATCTGAAAAAGTTGTTACCTTCCAATAAGTTTGACTTTTGCTGGGGTTCATAGGTCACTCAGGAAACATCGTTACCAGACAGTGTTAGAACACAGTTTTACAATCCATCACTGTCAGGTAAGATGGATCCTGAGTGCCATTTCAGACAGAGCAAGACTCTTGAGCAGCACAAAATGGCTGTCATGTACTTGAATGTATGAGCAAGCCGTAGACATTAAAACAGTGTAATGCTTGATTGTAGTTTGTGGATAGCTATTATCATCATTACCAGGCAGTATTAGAGAGAAAGATGATATCCAATGCTGCCTCGTAAGATGGAGATAACCATTCAGATGTGGACGAAGAGAGAAAGAACAAACCATCTAAGATAGAGGTTATTTTTACGTATCAATTTAAACATCCAATCAAAATAAAAGCATTACTGTGAAGGGCAAAGAAAAGTTCTCTAAATGTAAACTTCGAGAGATTCCTGACACTTTGACAGACAGCTAAATAGGAGAGGCTAAGCGATTTCAACATGGAATAGGTGGGTCACCATATATAATACAGAACCCTGTCAAAATGTGTAAACATACAATAATAGTCTCTCCACCGTTGTCTGAAACTCACAACATTGATGAATTGGGAGTTTTAAAGACAGATTGAAAGTTGTCTTAAATTCATCAAAGTCATTGGTACATCATCAAAATGTTAGAGTGGGGGGGTATTTAAACGTGGCCTGACTCTGTGAGACGTAACTGCAGGCTCTTTGTTCCACCTCGGGTTTTTTCTCAGCTTAGACTGTCACTGGTAGAGTGGCCCACAGTGGTTGTTAATGATTGCCCAAACCTGTTCTGACTGGTCTCCTTCTATGGCACAGTGAGGCCGGGAAAGCTGCTTTAAGTACAATAGATGGCAGTTACTCATTTCAAACACCGGTTTTATCATACAAATTCTAGAGTTATAGTTCAAGCAACAGGACCGTGCAGAATTTCCTCATTTATGAAATGTCCAGTGGGGGAGGGGTGGGGGCGGGGGGACTTATTTGTACCATAACTATATAATAATATACCAGCACTAGTGTATATGTACTCTCAAAATTAATTTCAAACTACTTTTTTTTGTTATTAATTGAATTATGAATGGAATGTCTTTTGATTGTTTCTTTTGGCAGACCTCTGGTTCCACCGCCTTTGCATTGTGATGAAACTCTGATGGAATGCTTCCCTGCTCTGGCCTGTGGCTACACTGAGCGAGTCGGAGGGTCCATCAGAGAGACGGGCTTTAACGTGTACCATTCACAGGTACAGAGGGACAAAACATCAAATTTTGTGGTTTCATCAAGTTACTCGAGTTTCGAAGTGCCTTTCTGTACATTTAACTGAACTTTGTAACAACTCCATATAACTAAATCGAGCTTAAGTAATGCTACGCCAACACTGTCACTCATTCATTTGAATGAAGACGAGACTAAAGACTCCAGGAAGGAAACAAAATGTTAAACCTCACACTGATCTCATTTTAATCAGGATGAATTGTGATTTCAAGGAGGACCTTTTTTGGTGTATGTAAATTTCAGCTTCCTGCTAACAAACAGTTTCCTAAGTCTAAACATTTTTGCGATTTTCTAACTCAGGAAGTGAAAATTAAATGGTGAGATAATCTTGTTTTCAGGGGACAGAAAAGATTTTCAGTCAAACAAGCCCAACAGAGAATAGTGAGTCAGAGAGGGGGGAGGACAGAGAGAGGCAGAGAGTTTAGAATGAACAGGGAAGAAAGGCTGCGGGAAGGAAAATGGAGAATGCACCTGTAACCTTACCGTCATGAAAGGCACCCCAAAGAAAGAATGTAACGCAACCACTCCAAGTCAGTTAGTATGGAGGGAGGAGAGACAAAAAAAAAGGAAAAGAATAAAGATTTGTTGAATTTCCAGCCAGTCGTCTGTTCCTGAGAACAGTATGTCTTCCTCTCAGTCAATCAGGCCCCCATGAAATGAGAAAGCCAAGCAGACTTGCTCTTCCAGACCTTTAGTTAGTTAATCATCAGCATTAGAAGGCCCTCTGAAGAGGAAAGACGGAGAGAGAAACAGACAGAAAAAAAGGATTAAGGCGTGCAGTTTAGAGGAAGAGGCTGTGTAAAACAGAATCAAGCGTTAGTTACCTTTCAGTCCATTGAATTCCTACTTAGTCCAAGTAAATGAAAACAAGAGCTAACCGGTCTTCCCATTTTCACTCTGCCCAACTCTTTTTTTTTTTTTTTTTTTCTCTGAGTCTGAGTTTTGTCCAGATTCTAACTGTGATTCTAGGTTATTCCATTGTTCGAGGTGGTATTGGTGTCGGTGTGGGTTGTAGCGCTCGCGGGGCTGCCCATGCTTTGGTCTCGGTTGTAGAGTAGGCGTGTGCAGGTAACACTGCCCTCAGTGCAGGAATGTGACTCCACTGTGGACGTGAACAAACCCCATAGGTAAACCCACTTGGCCCTTAATCAATAGTTGGGCGTCTTTGTAGCAGGACAAAAGGTGGGAAACCCTAAACCTTATTTAAGAGCGGACCTTATCTCATTACCGAACTAGCTGGGCCTCCAGACCGTCGCGGCACGAGGGGTGTAGTTCTCTAACTTTGGTCTGGTTAAGTATTCCTTGTTCAATGGAGGATGAATTATCCCAGTAAATTGTTGATTTTTTATCAAAACATCTGCTTTATCGCAAAGTATTTATTTTGTTTCTTAGTTGCAATGTCTGATTTTCTTCTTTTTTTAAATTAGAACTATGTTTATCCCTTTCCAATCCAAGTATATGTTTATTTTGTCTTTCTGCTATGAATATTCAAAATATTGTGTTTTAGGAAATGTAATATTCATGTAATTTCCATTTTAAATACACTAAATTGTATTTATGTGTGTCCTCCCCAAGGCTATAGTATGAACTACAAAATGGAGTGCTAACACTTGGTTAATGCTATGCTGTTTCCAAATAACAAAAGAAATTAAAATAAACTCACACATTAAACTGTAATAAATTGCTATTATGAAAACAAAGTGTTTGTCAAACATTGATCTGATAACAGTGGTTATCAGCACATGCTTGTCACGCCCTCTGTCCATTTCCTGCCCTCTGACCTCTCACCTCACATGGTAATAAGGACTACACTTCCCTGTCGAGATACAAAGGACTACACTTCCCTTCCAGGAGTCAGTTAATCTTCTGTTTCATCGAGTGCCTTGTGAATAGAATATAAAGGGAACCGTTCAAAACCATTTTGTGGCTTCCCCTTAACTATCTGACCTGTCAAATGTTTGAAAAAAGTTTTTGTTAACTAGTTTCTGTATTACTTAGCCTGTGGACACGTTCGGCTACCCAGCCCCAGGAGAGACTAAGCTATTCAGGTGTGCAACAGCACTGAACAAATGCTTCTCTTTGCACCAATCACAATCTTCCACCTCGCTCTGCTTTCACAGCATATGGCCGACATTTTCCCCTCAGTCATATCTAGACTTTTGGAAACTTCACAAAATATGCCTGTCATAACACAAATAAACAAACACCTGGCAAATACAACTTTAAAAAAAGCATAATTACACAATTATGCCTTGTTCTGGGTAATTGAACAAGCTCAGTCTAAACTTGCCTCCAAAAGCTCGTAGGCGGGTAACATGGGAGAGCAGACATTTTACATCTGACTCACATCCACTATTTAGAAGCACTAGGTTTCTCACTTCTAAGGATGGAGTGACAGCGATTTTTTGTTAAAATCTCTAATCACACACTAACCAAAAGTGACCACTAACAACAGCTCACCTCATTATGATGCTCATTAACAGGTAGAAGGATTTTTATTTTTTAATAAAAGTTATTGAAAATCAGAATGGCTTTCCATTGATAGAAACGATTACGAAATATGAAAAAAAAAAAATAAAAAGCTATTTTAATCATGACTTATTTTTTAAATACTGTCATATTGTTGTTATAAATGCATACAAATATTTATACCAATTAACTAACTACTGTTTTAATAAAGTGAATCCTATTTATTAGTCAGTATGTTGTCTGACATTCTGTCCGTTGGCCTTTGACTGTCCTAACTGGTCTATCCGGTTTAGAAATGACCGTTTGCTTTATTTTCCTCTCCGTTCAAACTGAACTGGAATCCGATACAGATTAGGATTTTGCATCCCATCGAAACTACCAGACTTCCGTGTCATCGTTGACTCCATTTCGCTAGAAGCTTTATGAATCGAGCTAGCTGTTTCGCTAGACTTATACGGCTTATCAGATGTTGTAAGACAACGACCAACTATTCTTATTCTTCACCTGCAATTTCAACGCTAAACAACAGGTGATCACCATACACAAAATGGTACCAAGAAAAGAAAAGGATAGAAAATAAACAAATTCAAAGAAAGTATCATGTTTAAAAGTTACCGAGTCCTCCGCAGGTGTGGTCAGAAAAGCCAGAGAGCAAAGACAAGAGACACCATTGTGTGCTGGTCGCCTTCCTGCCTCGGCTTCCTTTCTCCCTCTCCTGCTGAAGGACGTTCGACCTCTGGGCTTCGGAAAAGAATTCGCCCTCTTCTTTTTTTGGTTTTCGGTGAGTTGTAGCTCGGCTTGCAGTAGGAACACCCATTGGAAAGGCCTGGAACGACCAGCGGCGCCCTAAACCCACCAGGCAGTAAGCCTGTCTCTCCTGGAGCCTGTTGAAGCTTTCTTTCTCCTCCCCACCGGCTGCTGTTGTGAGCGATGTTAGCTGGTAAAGCTCCTCAAGAAAAGAGACAGAGTTTGCAAAGGGCTCGGTTTACATGTAGTCTGACCCCCGACCCCCCCTCCTTCCCCCACAGGTGTAATTTCCAGGTTGCAGCCAATCTCCTAAGCCTCTGGCACTCACAGGGATGTCCTCCGCGCTCCCTTCAGCCAATCAGCGACTGAGACGAACGTGCCCGCCCGCCCGCCCCGCCCTCCCTGCCGTCTCCAACACCCACCTTACCGGTTGGCCTGCCCCCGCCCCTAACCCCCACCCCCACCCGGCACCCGCCCCAGGTACCTAATGTGTTTATGATGTCAGCTGAAGCTTCGGTGGGAATGGCCTGCACTGTTTCTATCACAACACTAACAACGACACCGCCATCATCCCCAACCGCCACCCACACCCATTCTCACACACAGGCCCCAAACGCCTCGCTCACGCCCACCGTGAATCATCAATTCACACA
>JAVQIZ010151254.1:0-12867 GCA_036023535.2 Galaxias brevipinnis | reverse complement strand
AAAAAATCAGTTGTTTATTAAACTGAGATACCCCTATACCTGTCCCTAATTCCTATTCCTGCAGGCTTTCAATGCCAACTCTGCAGGGATACGTACCACCTGAAAAGAAGATAATCTTTCCCTACGCTGTTACTACAGGCTTAATTTATGACGCTCTGCAGATATCCCTATACCTATCCCTATGTCTGCAGGCACTTTCTGCCAACTCCCAGACAGTCGAAAGATAAATCTTAATAAATAAACCTATCTTCAAATATCGCAAAGGGTCTAAAATGATTGGTGAGCATGACTTGTACATGAACAGCATGGCACTTCTGATTGGTGAGCATGACTGTCACACGAGGATGGCATGCATTTGTATAAGCATTGACCGTTTAAACCCTGATTAGACGAACTAACTTAAATCTCAGCCTTTGCGATTTGGTTGTCTCAAATCGCAATTTCGATTTGAAATAGATTAATCGTTCAGCCCTATTTAGCGCTCCTTCCTGCTTCCACTTGCTTACGTATCTGTTCTATCACTAATTTCTGTTGTTCCGAAGGGGTTTATTTTGACCATCTCTGTTTAATTGTGCAAAGTCCAAATCCCCCTTGTTCATGTTGTACTTGGCCTACTATTTCCGTATGTTTATGGGCTGCTTTTGTGCTAATGTGGGTCCCGTGTTTCTCACTATACTATCTTGAGATTCTGTAAGTGTCATTTCTAATCTAGCATTGATGCACTTCAATTTCCCAGTAAGCCTGGTAACTGGCAGGGTACTAAGACATCTAGACACCACCAACCATTTCCTAGCACAAAAGCTAACTCTTCCTTCTAGCTTTTCAACTTTAGTCATGGGTTAGGGTTGCATTTCTTACTAATTTATCTTGGGATTCCACAAGTGTAATTTCTAATCTAGATTTAGTGCACTTAAATTCCTCTGGAAACCTGGTGAACAGCAGCTCCAGAGTACATTTCCCATAGACAGCCAGGCTACGAATATATCATGGCACTCCTAACCATTTTCTAGCATAAAAGCTAATCGTTATTTCTAGCTTTTCAACTGTAGTAACAGATCATACACTGTCAATGGCCACATGAGCCGGGGAAGAAGCTCAAACTGTAGGCGTCATAGCTTTAGCTTTCCTGGCAACCCTGACCTTTCAATGATCTCAAGGCCTTTGTTCATTTCTATTCTTAATTCCTCAACCTGGTTTGAGTCTTAAAGGGCAGCATTGTACCATTTTTCAAGACTTTTGACAGGCTTTTCGATCACCGTTGGAATTGGATCCTCATCTATGAAGAATATTTTGTAGTACAATTTTTCCTTGACAACTGAAATGCTTCTGTATTTGCTTGGTTTTATTTTCATTCTAGCCCATTTAAGGTTATCATTAAGTTTACTTAGTAGTCTTTTAGTACAAGGAGCAGTTGTTGTCAATATTGTCATATAGTCCATATATGCTCGAATGGGAGGGATGCGTAACCCTGCTCTTAACTTTTGCCCATCGACAGCCCATTTTGATGCTCAAATAATTATTTCCATGGCCATTGTAAGTGCCAAGGGTGAGATTGTACATTCAGCTATGAAACCGATCTCCAGACGCCGCAATTCCATGGTAAATGTTGGTGAATTAAAACACAATTAAATGTCCTTAAAGTATGGCATAACCAGATTATAATTGCATTTGGTACCTTAAAAACTCAAATGCTGGCTTTGAGTGGTAAAGACCCAAATGAGTTTGCCAAATCCAGAAAAATTACATCAAGGTATTTTTTCTCAAGTTTTGAATTGAATTTAGTGCCAAATCATGGTGGTGTGCTCCAGACACCTTGAAAAGCCTGATATGTCTGCTTTCAGTACTGAGGTGTCTATTAACTTATTCTTTGTAAGGTATTCGCTCAGTCTCTGTGCTACTAAGCAAAAATTATTTTCCCCTCCACATTGAGCAAGCAAATTGGTCTGAACTTACTAATGTCACTTGAATCTTTCACTTTGAGAATAAGCACAACACTGACTCAACGCCACAATCTGGGAATAATATGTTTTTCCCATACCAGCTTCAGTAGTTTCCAAAGGAAACATAGGACATCAGGTGCATTCTTATACAGAAGGAGGAGCATTTTTTGGAGGACTAGTGTTCACTTGCTGAACTGGGTCCTCAATTGGTGGAATATCTGCGGGAATTGTGAATGGCTTGTGCATTTTCTCGTCTGTGTGTTTCCTTTAGGTGGGAATGGCTCTTTTTTAAAGAAAAATATTAATAACAATGTCAAGTTGTTGCTTCCAATTTGTCGGTAGACATTTAAAACGACAAAGTTATAAGCTATAGTAGAACAACAACAGGTACTTTTAACTGTGACTCTTTCAGAGACAGGTCAGATCATATGCATTCAGGAACGATTGTCTTGCACAAGATTGAATCCTGACTCTCCTGTGTTTTAAGTGGTTTCTTATTTTAACTTGTAAAACCAAAGTATAAAATGATTTATACAAATCTAATAAAAAGAGAACGCCATTAAGGACTTGGGCAGTGCCGCAAACACCACAGACCTTGAAAACGACAGGATCCCTCATAAACTGAGAAATTTCAAAGATGCTTATTAAATTCAATAACAGTGTGCTCCTATATTCGGCCAGTGTTAGTTTTGCAGCAGACTTGATTCATCGATTGTCACAAAAGAAGCTAGCTAAAGGGAGACGGTTAAGACATCATTCTAATGGGCATTTAATTCTAGAGAATATTGATTGCTTTCGTCCCTTTGTCAAAACATCTATTTCATAAAAGGATTATTGTTTTTGTCATTACATGGATTTTTTCTCACATTATGGTTATATTTGACTACGTTTAAAAACACATTGTCTTTGTTTTGTCCTTATGACAAAATAATGAACTGAAATACTAGTTAAACTCGTGCCGGCCAATGGGGTAAACTCTCATTCTGGCCAACAGGATAAACTATCTCAATCTACTTAGGATACAGCTGTAGGTAGTCTAGTCAATGTTATTAAAAGGTTCAAGAAGTGTTATAATTGTATGTACACCAGTGTTGGGACTAACGCGTTACAAAGTAACGTGTTACCGTAATTTCACTACTATTTGCAGTAACTAGTAAAGTAACGCATTATTATTCACATTTGAGTGACTAAATTACACTTACTGAAAATTTAAATGGGGCCGTTACGAGTTACTGTTCTTTTCCTCATTTACCAATAACAAATGTGTATATTTTTTTGCCTCCTGGTCACTCTTTACTGTTCATGCTCAAACGTGACTCTTTCCTCTTTATATTTCTGCGTGCAGGTCAGAAGCTCCCCGTACTGTATAGCCCCCCTTCTTATGCCCCCTCAAAGTTATTTCAGTAGCGTGTGGAGGAGGCTTACAGCGAACCACACATGCAATTTAGGGTTTGCTAATGTTATTTAAATTTGTATTGTTACCTAAGTATGTTTCATAACGAAATAATTTATTTTTAAGGGGTGCCTCTGGTATTCTAAATTCACACGTTTTGGTTCTGGAGGAAACTGTGGTAACTAAACCGGTAATGAACGTTTGCTAAGCGCTCTATCTTTAGTGGTTGTACTTGTACTAGTTGCTAGCTAGGTAAGGTTGGCATACTGGCAAGCTAAAGTCACAGCTGCAGCGATACCAGCTTGAACAAAACGTACTGTTTGCTCGCCTGATCTGGAGGGTGTCTCGGACACAAACAGTTGGGAAAATATATTGTTACTTTAAACTTAAATAACGTTCATTGCTGAGCATTTTGTGAAACTTATATAATTTTATTTCGTCCGATTTCAATGTGGGAATATTATTTTTGAGCTGGGAATGTAAGCTGAGTTTTTAGGCTTGTCGGTTGGCCATTTGAGACTATAATAAATAAGTTGAACAAATACTTTGCGTGTGGTTTGTCCAATTGCCTAGTAAACAATTCATGGTTTATCAGAATATTATTTGTGTTGCTGTTTTAAAATATATGTATCTATCGGGGCCTATTGGCTAATAGAAAGTACCGCAGATCACAAGTTAGCATTGTGGGATAAAAAATAAAGCCTAAACTTTTGGGAAACGCAAAAGTTACTAACGTTAGTAACGCATTACTTTTTTAAGGGAGTAATCGGTAAAGTAACTTAGTTACTTTTTAAAGGGGTAACGAGTAACTGTACCTAAATACAAATTTACATTAACTAGCACAACACTGATGTACACTTGGATGCGAAAGTGCAACCATTATATAAATATTTCAACAGTCCAAACCTTTACAGTGGGCATACGGCATGTTCATGACATAGTCTTCTCCTCGATTGAGGAAAGTGAGGCGTGCCTCGCCATCCAAAATTGCAGATAGAGAGTTTCCTGATAAAAGAGAGACAGACCCATGCTCACTCTAAGATACACACAAACACACCCTCAAATGTTAGCACTATGAAAGTCAACCATAAAAAGAATGCTTTCTAAAAGGGAATTCATTTTTTTGTGTTTGTTTATGTTGTACCGTAGAACTTGGACTTTGCAAGTATGCTACCGCTGAGACAGAAACCATCCTTTCTGTTGCTGACATAGAAGGCTGAAACCGGAGGATGATGAGATACCTGGAGGTAAAACAAAGAAAACTCACTTGAAGACGACACACAAAACAGTAAGTAAACTTCTTAAAGCTCATAGTTAGGAAACACTTTTTTCAATCAAATAGCATTAGTTTGGATTCATCAATGGTCTTCATATGGTCATATTCATTCATATTCATTCATATGGTCTTCATTCTATTCCAATGGTTGGCCGACAGAACTGACAGTGCAATATACTGTATTTCAGACTGTAAAAGCCGTGATCTGACAGTTGATTCATGAGGGTTACCTGTTCAGATATATAGAAGGTTTTGCTGTTGGTCTTGGTGTGGATCCACATGCAGCGGAACGTCTCACCGATGATAGGGTTGTACGGCTTTTTCAGTCCCTATAAACCATATATCAGAGGAGAAATCTGAGCTAGATACAGGACAACTATACAAAAATAATGTCATAAAATGTTGCCTGTCCACATTCTCTGATGGCATCTTACACTTTATTTGATCTATTAGAGAGCTTATAAGGGAGAATGGTATTTTCTAAGTAGCGTGTTATTCCTATTGAATAACATAGAAAATAAGAATTGATGTTCAGCACTAGTAAGCAGGAATAGGTATTCATGGGGCACTTTACACTTCTTAGTTCAATATTGACACTGTGTTACATCTGCCTTACAAATAAGTAATGAATATCAATCATAGGCAGAAACTAGGTTAAGGTCTGATCAGTAACACAGGACTAACATGGTGTTAATAAGAAAAAGGCCAGTAAAGACACAATAAATGGCCAACACTAAATAATAAAGGCCTAATTAGCCACTTGTAAATAAACTTAAAAGCTACATATTAGTGCTTAATATGTCATAACTAAAATAAAGTGTTACCAAAAATACTTTACGTCAAGGCTTGGTGAGCCTAGCCTATTTTAGAAACTCATAACTCACCTTTGGCTTTTTGTAGAATCCAGAGATGTACCACTTTACAACTTTCTTCATCCGGTTGTAGGCATTCTCATCTACCGCAGCTCTGGAAAAAAAAAGAAGAAATGATCACAAACATAATCAGTTTCATTAACTAGAATTGTATTGCACTTTTAATAAGTTTTAAGGCAGCGTGATAATTTGATGGAACAGAAAGTGAGGACTGAGGACGTACTCTGACAGGTAGTCTGCGTGGTAATAGTAGTCAGAGAGCTTGTCCAAGAAAGAGCGCGGCTCAAGAATGAAGGTGGGCAGTACCACTTTGGAGAGGTCCATGCCAGGCCGCACTTGTTTCAACAGGGTCCAGATCAGAGACTTGTTCTCCTCTGACACTGTCTCTGTCTGGGACGCCTCTCCAGCCTGAGCGCACGCGCACACACACACACACACACACACACACACACACAAACACGCATACATTTGATTTTGTGCTCATAGGTGAGTCAACTTTTACTTTCAATTACAGAAAGCCGAACGTGAACAGATTCACCTGGAGAGAGAAACATCATATTCATTTAGGAGGCTTAATTACTGCCATCTTCCTAGGGTTTTAACTATGTCTTTCATTAGATAGAAATCAGATTTCATCATCGGGAGTTTCATATGGCTAATCATAGTCTCCTTTGCCTCAAAAACAAATTTTTGTCTTCAGTTCCTGCTGCAGAATCTCAGTTTGCAGAATCTCAGTACAGAGATATTTATAATTCTTCACTTTTTACATTCAAATTTTTTAAAATGTTTACATTTAAAATAAATTGCTGCTATCAAGAACATTATGAATTCACACGTAGGTTGCCTAATGCATGGATAGATTGCAAGTATTGAAGTTCTGTAAAATTTCTACAGTGTACGGTGCTGCATTATCAAATCAACCAATTACAGGCAATTTTATCTCCATAGTAACAATCAAAGTAACAGAAAGGTATCACTGTAGATGGAAGTCTGAGTACATTTGTTATTTTATGATCTGATGATCACATAACAATAATCTTTTGTTTTTGGCATGAAAATGGCATCCTTGTCTTTTGCAACACAAAAAATGTTTTTTGTTGTGATCGCAGGTTGAAATATTAGAATTAGCAGTGGACAGTGACCAATTCAGCAAAAACGACATTACAGCTGAGCTGACTGCTTGTCTGGGATAGAATAATAGTACTAGCAGAGCAGTGATGATCTTTGGGGAAATCCATGGTAGTTTAACATAGTTTAACAAATCCCTGATTAGGGTTAATGTATGCGAAAACGTCTGATATTTTTGATATTTTGGGTTTCCATATAACTGCCCAATCGGCATTCCAAGCATATGCAGCATGTGGTCCTCCATATTATAGTAGTTTACATAGTGAGGTAAAAAGGTATGCGTCATCTCATCTCATGTATTTCTGCAGAAAAAAAGGACAAAGAGTGAACAAATGTGCACTGCCATGTCAGAGGATTGTTCTGCAGGTGAAGACATCCCAGCTGAGGGTAGTAGTTTATTGGAACCTTTTTTAATATGAGTTTCAATCTATAAAGAATTTTTTGTTGTTTAGAAATGTGGAATGTGTGAATGAGGAGATGTTGGCACAATAGGTGGCGCTAAAAGATGGATATTCCTGTTGGATTAGTCCATTTGAAATGTTAAATAAGAACAAGGTGAATACTTTGCTCATTGGGTTAAGTGTTGATAAGACAATATTCTAGAAACTAAACACAATGGCTTCCACAACTTATTCAGCCAATAAAAAACACAGATGTTCTGATAGCACGTGCATGTGCTCACTTCACCCAGCTCCTCTTGGGACTGCTCCAAGTAAGGGGTTTCTCGCAGGGCTTCATTGGGGTCCAACTCTACGTAGGAGTCGTCTTGGCGTTCAGACGTGTCACTGTCGCTCTCCTCGCTCTTCTCCAGTCCTTCCGGATCTGATTCCTCATGATCCTGCTCGTTCTCTCTATCTGACTTGTCAGAGTACAGGTCGGGGTCTTTGAATTGGTCACTATCATTGAACCTGTTAAACATGCAGGACATTCATTAATAAGTATTATGAGAATGCAACATGACAATAGTAGTGAGTAAAAAATAAACCCAACTTCCATGGCTTCACTAAATATGAGTGTGTGAAAGAGTTAGGTTGGAAAGTAGCGGGTGAGGATCTGGTTAGTGTTGAAGACCAACACTGTTGGCTTTGACCTGACCACGACCTTGACATTTTTTTATTGAAAATATTTGTCTCATTGAATTCCCAGTGGACATTCCTTTAAATCCAACAAAATAACAGGCAAACAAGCTGAACACCGAAGTCTGAATCTTCCAACTCATTCCAACAAAGATACCGACAAATTTCAGCATTTCAGCTACAAGTGAAATTCCCAAGTTTTTGTAAACTGCAACTCACTCAATTTGGACCCCATTAAGGGACAAATGTTATATGCCTTATAATCTAACTTATTAGCCCTTGAGAAAAGCATATATTTAGTTTTTGACTCATTAAGGATTTATTTATTAATCTTAGATTTCTAAGAGATTTCTGTACACAATTAAATGCCCTTGTCAGGTTTGACATTGCCTGTTGGATGGAGCACAGGAAAAAAGAATGGTATAATCTGCATAAACATTTACTTGACAGTCTTTTACAGAGGCATATATATCATTAATATAGTGTAAATAATGTTGGACCTAAAACCGAACCTTGTGGCACACCATTTTCTATGGCTACAACCTTAGATTTCGGACCTTTAGCATCTATGCACTGTTTTCTATCAGAGAGGTAGTCCTGAAACCATGTAAAGGCTGCATCATCAAATCCCAGCAAGGCTAATATATCCAGAAGTAATCTGTGTTTAACGATCAAAAGCCTTTGACAAATCAATA
This sequence comes from Galaxias brevipinnis, assembly GCA_036023535.2. Classification (NCBI taxonomy): domain Eukaryota; kingdom Metazoa; phylum Chordata; class Actinopteri; order Galaxiiformes; family Galaxiidae; genus Galaxias; species Galaxias brevipinnis. The sequence goes on along the minus strand of JAVQIZ010151254.1, from coordinate 4,487 downwards.
AACAAAGCAGCACAATGTTTCTTATCATCAACAGCAGTAACTATATAATTTACTACAATTGCTGTAATATTACTATGACCAGCTCATTCATGTTGTTTGCTGCTCTTAACCCCTCAATGAGTCTTCAGTTTGTGCTCATGATCATGCTCATCATTTCAAACTCATTTTATCAACGTCATATTTCTATCCGTGGCTGTCAATTTTCAATGAGTTGGGTTAATGTAAAAAATAAAATAGGCCTAATAAGCAATATGTATGATTGGGTGCACAACAAATACCGTGAGAAAGTCATTACACGGTCGTGAGATATTCTGGAAGTTTGAAAAACTAAAACAGCGCCTTCGGGTTGGGGCAGTTAGTGATGATATAATGCGTGTGCTGAGTTCCTGTGCTCTCCTTTGGGTGAACGTCCACATGCCTGTGCTGATTGTGATTACGCATTGCCCCGGTCAAGTGGTTATACGCAAGTTTAACTCTGACACAGCCCACTTACAACCTTATTTAAATTCTTTTGACGATAAAAACACTGCCAAACCCCACTGGTTTCATGTTGTCATCTTTTTTCCCCGTTCCGCCTCGCTGTTTTAACTTGTGAGTGAACAGGCCAATCTGTCTTGTTTTTTTCCAGCATTGTTAACATTAGTAATCGTTTTTGTGTCAGTATGTAATTTAAATGAGTACATTAATAAAATAATAATACCTTTAACCGACTAGTATTTCTGGTACCGACTAGGAGAGTAGCAACATTTTTAACCCATTAGTCGATTAATTGCGTACATTCCTAATTTCCATGGCAAGTTTGGACTTAAATTTAATATACAGTAGTATTAAAAAAGTCTTGAAAGGTCTTACATTTCTCTTGTTTATACTTGTAGATACCCTAAATAGAAATTCAAAGATGAGTCATATTTGAATAAATAGTTAAATTAATAGTTACAGTATATTCCATAACCAGCAAATTTCTCTTCTTTCATGTTTGTTGTCATCTATAACGGGGGTGGTTCACTTGTGAAAATGTAATTTAGCGAAAACCCCTTCATACCGTTCTGGATTGCTGTGTACTCTACATTGAAAACAATTACATGCAATACTATTTCCTATCTTAGGACAGATGCATTGCTATCTTCAAATGAATCTTGTCTGAAAATGTGGATTAATTTGCAACAGCAAATGTTGTTGGCCAACTACGTTCTTTCCATGTTCTAGAACATTTTCGACCTGGCTGTGCTATAGTAACAGGGCATGCCTCTTATCAGCCAGGGAAAGGTTTTTCTTGAACATTTCTTGATGGTAAACAACAATGTGTCAAGACAGTGCCATACTTCTTGATTTTGTGTGAAAAATGCCATTAAGAGACACATTTTTGGAAAGGAACTTAATGGGGGAAACAGATAGGCATTGACTTGTAGGCTAGACTGTTATTTTGCTTTTTGTTGTTTAGCCTACTTGGACTGCAATATTTATTTCAAAGAGATAGTAATAGAGATGAAAGGCTAGAATAGATTAAGCAATCACTAATGCTCTTATTCGTAAGAGTGATGGAATCTTACTAAACTTGGTTGGGTAATTTGGGTTAATTGCTATGTTGGTTATAAAACCCGTAACCGATCTGTTCGCTCTATTTAAACATTACATTTTAAATCTAAACTGAAAATCCAAATTCAATAAAACGTTGGTATTATGTGTAGCTTATATTTCTCCAAATAGCAACTGGAATTGCATCTGTCTTTATTTACCTGTTCTTCCTGTTTTATATTGGGTAGCAACGTACTTTAATCTGGCAACATAGCTGAAGAACTATTAACTTTACTGTATGTTAGTGTAAAATATTACTATGTTGCCGCGTGTTTTTATGTCTGTCTCTGCTAGGCAGTAGTGGTGCCACAGGGCGGGGGACAGCTGTGGGTGTTTGGGGGAGAGTTTGCATCTCCAGACGGGGATACCTTCTACCACTACAAAGACCTGTGGGTGCTTCACTTGGCCACACGCACCTGGGAGAACATCAAGTTTGTACAAACATTTTAGTACTATATGGAGGGAAAGATGTACGTATAGTAGGCTGATCCAAGTTAGTGTGTTACTAGAATAGCATTTGCTGATATTATACACTGAAAAAAATGTGATATCTCAAAATAAGCAAATATTTACATATATTTAGATACATTTTACTTGGATTAAGCATTTGCTAATAGGGTAAGATAATTTCACTTAAAACAAGATATGCTGCCTAGTTATTTTATATACTTTTTAAATTATTTTATCTGCAGTGTATGTGTATTTTGTGTATATGAACATGTACTATATCAACTATAAGTAGAAAGAAATAACATGCCAACAGGGGATTTACACACATTGACAGACGTATAGTCATCTATTTATCCATGTTAATGTTTTGGTTGTGTTACAGAATTTTTTTTAAAAATAAATAAATAGAAAAAATGAAAAAATTTACCTATATACATACATACATACATACATACACGCATGCATGCATGCATGCATGCATACAAACATACACATACGTACATACATACCAACACATACGCATATGTGTAAAAATTTGTATCTGAATATCTTACTTTAGTTTATTTAATTTAGTTCACAGAAGAGATGTTATCGTTAAATAACCGCCGAAATGAAAGGTCTTTCTTTAGGAGTGATACAAGGTCCCCAAGCACTCATTTCCCTGACATTTAAACGGAATTTTAGACTAGTCTAAAAGTAAGAAAACAGAGAAAATCAGTCTAAATTGACTTCAATTTTGATCTACAAAGTCACACATTGTCAGAAAAAAATATTGCGTGTAAGTACATGTCGAGCCATTTGAAACCGTCAATTATTTCAATAATCAAATTGTATTTTAATCAAATTGTATCTTTGCACCATGCATTTTGGACATTGCACATTACTTTTGATAGTTGTGCTCCAATCTGGATGTGATTATTTTGCGCCCGGCACTGTGTATTTTAACTCAGTATATTAAATTAATTGCCGAAAGCCTTTGCCTCCAACAAAGTTGAGTGAAAGGATATCCCGAACAGTCATTGCTGTTACAGCCTGCATTCTTTTTTCAGACCAATCAGTGTCTGCAAGTTTGAGCGGTTAACAATGTCATATGGCGACGCTGTAAGGAGAGGACGCTGGCGTTGTTTGTTCGCCGTTTTTCCACAGCATTTTATCAAATTTATCATCTGTGTATTATATTATTTTCTTTATTTCATGCTGATAACATTACTCTTAATTCGTTTTATATTTAGCTCTCAAAGTTTAATTTTTTTCTCGCTATTTTTCCCCTAAGGGACACTTGTTTTTATCCTAGCTAACTTCAGCTAGCCGTCGCTAGGGATTTGTTATCGTGGTTGCTAGGCTGACAGGTTATCCTTGCCTCTATTGCTTGTTTCTGCTAACTGGGCCGGTAATTGCAGCTGGCATCTTCTCTACCTGGCATGGCACCGCGGTACTCCTTTAATGAACTGCATAGTTTTAATAACCACAACATTCCGACCTACTCCTCATTAATCAAGGAACTTGGACTACGTTGCCGACCCAGCTACGTCCACAGAGGTTACGGACGACAGTTTTTTCCCTCAGTCGGGACACTCCATTCCCTCCATCAGGACGAAAAAGTGCATCTGTAACCAACGCACTTCTACTAGAAGTTCTACACATGTTGGTGCTAATTTGAACAATCTAGTACCCTTAGTTAAATCTGACAGTTATTTGGCATCAGTTATTTGGCATCAGTCTCTTCCCCCACCCATAACAACACTGCTTGGTTTGCGCTGCTGAATACACGCTCGCTCAACAACAAGGCTGTTTTAATAAATGAGGTTGTCACGGATCACGAAGTTGACTTCATGTGTCTAACGGAAACCTGGCAGCAAGTTAATGACTTTGTGCTGCTCAATCAAGCTACCCCTCCAGACTACGTGTACCTGCAAAAGCCTAGATCTTCAGGGTGGGGTGGTGGACTCGCTGTTCTTCACCATACAGACTTCAAGATTAAGCTGATTTCTGTCAACAATGTGACGTAATTTGAATGCCTTGTATTTCAATTGGTCGGTTCTACAGCAACGCAAGTGGTGCTCATCTACCGGCCTCCAAAAACATCTTCTGTGTTTCTCTCTGAGCTGTCTGAAGTACTTTCTAGTGTCTGTGCCATGTCGACATCTACTTTATTGTTGGGAGACTTTAGCATCCATGTAGCTCTGCATTTGCAGTGGAATTTCTTGCCCTCCTTGATTGTTTTAATCTGACTCAGCATGTTCAATTCACCACTCATAATTAAGGCCGTATTCTAGACCTGGTGTGCTCAACTGGCCCTGACCCCTCCAACCTCCGTGGCCTGGACCTTACCATCTCCAATCATCAAGCTATATTCTTTGATGTTAAAATATCGGCCATAAGGAGGCGAGAGCAGCAGTGCTTTATCTATAGAAACATAAAAAATATTAATACTGCTGCCCTTGTTAGCAAACTCGAACTGC
>JAVQIZ010151250.1:0-19331 GCA_036023535.2 Galaxias brevipinnis | reverse complement strand
CTATCTCGAGCGGCCTAATGAGTGTTTTTGTGTGTGTGTGTGTGTGTGTGTGTGTGTGTGTGTGTGTGTGTGTGTGTGTGTGTGTGTGTGTGTTGCCCTCTCTCACGGTGCCCTGCAGCGGCCAGGCGGAGACCAACCAGTTCACGGGGATGGTGTACCAGGGCCTGCTGCTGAGCGAGAGGAGGCGGCTCCGCACCGAGAGCATCGAGGAGCACGCCACCCCCAGCTCCGCTCCCGCCCAGTGGCCAGGTGAGACGCCCCCACCCCCGACAACCCTCCTCCACTGATAGACTCAGGGTGACCTACATAGAGTTCCCTCTCGGTTGGTTTGAAGTGAACGAGCAGCCTGGAACAGCGTTAGGCCCGGGATGCGAGCGGGAGCGAAGTGGGGGGGAGAGCTGAGGCAGACAGATGGCGCTCCATAATGGGAGCTCTGTAGCCTGTGGGAAGATGAAGAAGCCTCTCATCACCTTCACAGCGCTTTCACGACCGAACGAAGACAAAACTGTTTCACTGTGGGTGGTGGTGGGTGCTACAGAGAACATTCGGTATTATTTGTTATCACTTTGTGTAGTCTAATGTGTGTGTGTGTCTGTGTGTGTGTGTGTGTGTCTGTGTGTGTGTGTGTGTGTGTGTGTGTGTGTGTTTGCTCTCCCCCCGCCCCCAGGCGTGTCGTCCCTGATCTCTCTGATGGCGTCGGCCCGGGAGGAGGACCAGCCTCGGCTCAACGTGCTGCTGTGCGAGGCCGTGGTGTCCGTCTACCTGGCCCTGCTCATCCACGGCCTGGGCACGCACTCGGGCAACGAGCTGTTCCGCCTGGCCGCCCACCCGCTCAACAACCGCATGTGGGCCGCCGTGTTCGGCGGAGGGGCCAAGGTGGTCGTCCGGCCCAAGAGGCCCGAGCTCCCTCCAGGTAGACTCCCGTTTGGCCCAGGCTTGCCTGCCCCCTCCTCCTTAATGCCACGTTAACCCCCTCTCTTCAGCCTGTCACTGTGGCCGCTGCTCTGGCTCCACGCGGCCCCTTTGTCTCTGTTTCCACCTGTCTGTGCATCCATCCCTCTGATCCCCTGCTTCATCGGCTCGCTCTGTCCTGTTCTCGCTCCCCGGCTGCAGACGGTGACACCTCTCTGGGTCGGTCTCGGCCGGAGTCACCCCTCACTTTCTCCATGTACTCCTTCTTCCCACCCACTGTGTGTGTGTCTGTGTCTTTGTGCGTGTGTGTGTGTGTGTGTGTGCATTTGTGCGTGTGTGTGTGTGTGTGTGTGTGTGTGTGTGTGTGTGTGCGCGTGCGCGTGTGCGCGTGTGGGTGCGCGTGTTGTGTCCATGTGGCTGAATGAGTGAGTGTGCCCTCTGCCCTGTGCCCCAGTGACCGCTGACTTTGAGGCCGTCGGGCCCGAGGACGCTCAGGGGCCAGGAAGGCCTGAGCAGGGCCCGTCCACCCCCGCCCCCGCCCCCCCTGTCCCCCAGGGCCCCTCCCAGGCCAGCAGTGAGTAACAGAGCTGGTGGACCGACTGCCGTGCTGGTTTGAAACTCTTGTGGTTTGCGGGATTGCATCGCTGGTTTGAAGGATGGCCGTGGCGGTTTGCAAGCGTGCGGTGCATGTTCAGTGTGCAGGTTTGCTGCAGATGCCTGTGGGATCACTCCCCCCCAAATCTCGTTTGTCGCTCCTATGTCAAGGACTTCATAAAAACAGAAAGCCCTGCGTGTCGATGTCCAGCATTGACGCCTGACTGCTTTGTGTGCCATCACATATCACTTTTGTGTGCGTTTTAATGTGTGTGTGTGTGTGCGCGCTTACCCTGCATGCCCATCCTGTTGTGTCTGTTTGTCTCATTGTGTGGCCGAGGCAGCAGCTAAGGCTAGTGTGGACCCAGCAGAAGCACAGAGAGAGCCATCACCTGAGAGTAAAGCTGAGCCTGACTCAGAGTCTAAAGACGAGGCTAAGAGCCAACCAGGTACACTGTGGGCGTCTCGTTCCACCGGCAGTACACGGACACGTTAGACTGTGTCTTGTCTGTGCACTAAAGAATGTTTCATAGAAACAATTCTTACTTTTGGTAGATTAAATCGTGTTTTTTTTTACCCTCTAGTGTAATGTGTCTTTATAGAAAAGTTGTGTGGGTATATGTATGTATACGTTTCTACTGCAAGGCCAACTATTCATTTGCTCTGGGATCTGCCAAATTCACTCATCTCTATGAAACATCAGATGGGGTTTGGCGTTCAGAGCAGGGTGGCCCTGCAGTGGAAACAAGTCTCCTCTTTGTAACGTCTTAGAGTCAGACGAGAGCTGTCGTGACGGTTACCCTAGTCTGGTGACCGGTGGCTCAGACAAAGGGTTAATCCCTTGCTAACACATGCTCCACTAGCGTTGCTACCCCTCCTCGTGACCCCAGCCACCTCATGAATAGTGATGGGAACCACTCAGCCGCAGAGTCAGGCAGCAGATACGGCCCTATCTCTTTACAGCCCGGCTGGGATAGCTCACCGTGTGTCTTCGCTCTGCCAAGGTCTTCTTAGAAAGAGAGAGAGGGTGAAGGGAAAGCCTGAGTAAATGCTAGCTAGTCGATAGGAATCACTCCTTGAAATGTTAGGTCTGCCCTGTATGGGAGAACGTAAATGGTATCATGATGAATTCACTTAGACATACCCTACGTACACACATGTAGCCCAGACACATCCGGTAAGATAGAGCTTAGCTCATCAATTACATTCCAACAGCACACACAACCGCAGCTCCTGGATTTGACTGACTGGTGCGCTCCCCATGCACAAGGAATCCCCCCAAAAAATCCTCAAAACTGAAGTTTGGATTTTTTAATAATGCATCGCTCATTGTTTAATTGTATATTGTATGTGCACACGTCGTATTCACCAACATCAAGAACCCATCTGTCTTTGTACTGTAGCTCAAATGTCTGTGTGTTAATGTCAAGTCGTACTGTATGTACTGTATGCGTTGTCTAATGTTGTCTGCGTCTGGCCCTGTCTCCGTCTCGTCTGTGTCTCTTTGTCTGGTGGGCCCCAGTGGTTCCAGAGATAGTCACCCAGGATAACGGGGCAGGTTGGTGCTCGACCCAGTGTGTGTGTGTGTGTCGTGGTGTTGGCCTGTCTTTGTGTGTGTCTCGCTCCTTGATCTATGTGCATCTCTTTCACGTGTGTTTTATCTTTTTTACCTAGATTTATATTTAGACCTATCCACGATACAGTTTGATAATTCTCAACCACAAAGCCTTGTATTTTGTATTCAGCCAGTGGGTCTATGTATGTGTTTAAGGGTCAGTTGAAGTTATGGATAGTGAGAATGCGGCAGCACCCCACAGCGTTCCCCCCTTGAAGTTCCCTGCTGTGTGTTTCCTCCTCAGTAGAACAGCAGCATGACTGGACCCCGTTAGACTTGCTAGTTTCCTCTAGTGTGAGGCGTGCCGATGGTGACTCTGTGACCCCCCCCCCGTCTGTCCCTCCGTCCCAGCGGTGCACCAGCCTTCCCCCCCGCCTCCGGCCGAGGACGTTGACAGACAGCGGCGGCGCTTCAACATGAGGATGCTGGTCCCGGGGCGGCCCGTTGTCAAGGAGACGCCCGCCGCCCCTCCCCCGGTGCCTGTGGAGAGGCCCACCTACAGGGAGAAGTTCATCCCCCCGGAGCTCAGCATGTGGGACTACTTTGTGGCCAAAGTACGGACTGTGCACGCACTCCCAACACCAGCCCGTCAAGTGAATGGCTTATGGTGGCTGTGTGGCGAGTCGTCTTATCTCTCCTTTCACTCTCGTCTTCTCTCCTTCAGCCTTTCCTGCCCCTGTCAGACAGCGGCGCCCTGTACGACTCGGACGAGAGCGGGGGAGAGGAGGACGAGGACGACGACGACGCCTTCCTGTCCGACACGCAGATGACGGAGCACTCGGACACCAACTCCTACAGGTGAGGGTGAGGGTGAGGGGAGTCGGGGCCGGAAAGCAGCTTGAGCTGGACTCTCTGTGCTGGAGGCGACCCACCAGTCTGCTGCTACGCTAACCCTGTCCTCCTCTGTGTCCCCTTTAGCTGGGCTCTGATCCGTCTGGTCATGGTCAAACTGGCTCTGCACAATGTGAAGAGCTTCCTCCCTCTCACCGGTCTGGACTTCACAGGTACGCGGCACACGATGCCCCGTTCAGCCTCTGAGATGAGCTAATATGGAGGACAATACTCGGCAACGTATTTTTTTTTTTCTCATGAACCTTAATGGCGTACTGAGCCCTCACTGTTTGTCCTGTGTGTGTGGCTGTCAGACCTGCCGGTGACCTCTCCTCTGTGCAACGCCGTGCTGAAGACCCTGGAGAACTGGGAGCAGATGTTACTGGAGAGGATGAACAAGTTTGACGGCCCTCCGCCCAGCTACATCAACACCTACCCCACCGACCTCAGCGCAGGAGGGGGGCCCGCCATCCTCCGCCACAAGGCCATGCTGGAGCCTGACAACACACCTTTCAAGTAGGTACCCCCCTCCTCCTACATTGGGACACGGGTTCAAAACACACGTTCTGTAAGCTTAGGAGTGGTTTTTCAACACAATACTTTGGTGTGTCTTTGGGGTTTTTCCCTTGCTCAGGACAAAGAACCACCTCTCCTTCCCTGTCCGTCGCCTTTGGCACTTCCTGGTCAAACAGGAAGTGCTCCAGGAGACGCTGATCCGCTACATTTTCACTAAGAAGAGGAAGCAGTGTGAGGTAAGGAACTCACATGGTCTACTGTTGTTTTTTTCTTCCAGAAGAACGCTCTAGCTGTAACGTGTTAACTGTGACAAAATCATAAGTCATCTCATCATTTCATACGCACTCATTTATTTTTATATTTTACCGGACCATCTAAAGGAATGCATTTATTTATCGTTCCCCCAGCTGTATTTGAATCATAATTTTATTATGTTATTTGTTGTACCTTATTATTGTTGTTATTCAGTTTGGTGGAGACTAGTTCCAAATCTAAAGTGAAATATCATCACTTATACACTGAAATCTCCCTGTGCTGTCATTGAGGCCATGTCCTGAAGCCATCCTACTGTATCAACCCAGCTCTTCACAGCCTGGCCACCATGCCGTGTGTGAACAGCTGTTTGGGTTGACACTGTCCATTCCCCGACTGTCTGTATGGACTCTGTCAACACCTTCCATTTTCTTTACATTCCATGTTTTCTTTTTGTTGTTGTTTGTTTGTTTGTTTGTGCATGTGTTGTGTTGTGCTGTGCTGTGGTCATGTGTGTACTTGCGTTGTGTGTGCTGTGTAGAACCACCTGGACCTCCTAAGCCCAAACTGTGTAGCAGGAGCTAACGGTTCCAGCAAGGTAGTATCACCGTTCCCTCCCTGGCAGGGTCAATGGGCCCGCCAGTCTGTCTGCGGTAGTCACTAAACTGCCTTTCGGGCAAAGACGGAACACTCACTACTGGATTTCTGGGTTTAGATATACTTAAGAGGCTCATTGAAGGTCTACAGTTTAGATCAATCTAAAAGTTGTTCAGGCTAGAGCACATTGCCTAAACCCTGACCAAATGTTTTAGCTGGTCTGGCCTCTAGCCTGTGCCTTGTAGTCCAAGGGCATATTCTGGAGGCCGTTAATTCATTATAAACACTAGTAAATGTTGTGATTCCTATTCGTTTTAAAAGTTATGGGTTATAAGTCATGACTGAGTAGTGAGTGCTCTGTCTGTCTGTCTGTCTGTCTGTCTGTGTGTGTGCGCGTGTGTGTGTGTGTGTGTGTGTGTGTGTGTGTTTCTCCCCATTGGATTGGGAGCAATCTGCTCAGGGCTGTGGGGTCTGATGTGTAATCACCGTCTGTCACTGGAGTGGCTTCGGCCTTCACCTCACCTCACCTTACCTCCACTCCGCTCTCTCACTGACCCACCCAACACTTCTCTCCGTTCACTCCAGCGCTACCTCACCCTCCTGCTCCCCAATCAACCCCCCGCCTCAGTGCAGGACCTTCCTCGGGGACAGTTTGGCTCTACTAACCTTGCATGCCCACGGCGTCTGTCCTGGATGGGACTGGGGTCTGTCTGTCTGGGGAGCGGGCGTGGTGAGTGACGGGCCTTCCTGTGGTTGTGTGTCTGTCTCCAGGTGGAGGCTGACCTGGGATACCCCGGAGGAAAGGCGAAGATCATCCACAAGGAGTCGGATATCATCATGGCGTTTGCCATCAACCGGGTAAGGTGGCGCATGGAACACGTCCACATGTAGTTTTCATGCCTGTGTCTTTTTCTAAATCGCCACCCTGCCTCCCTCACCCCTCCCCCAGGCCAACACCAACGAGATAGTGCTGGCGTCCACCCACGACGTGCAGGAGGTGGACGTGTCCACGCTGGTGGCCGCCCAGCCCTTCACCTGGATCGGGGAGGACTTTGACAAGGAGTCCCGCAGGTCAGCCCTTCCACGCAGAGCGAACGACTCAGCTCCTCCGTTCAGGAGGGGCTTTGGGTGCCGGGGGGTTCTTCCCATACGTGTGTGTAATGTCTAACGGGCGTGTGTCGTGTTGTACCGGCAGCTCGGATGACGTGGACTACAAGTCGTCCCACAGCAACATCGCCCAGGCCAGTGCCGCGAGCTCAGCCCCCTTCGCCCCGCCTCAGATCCCCGTCGCCGCCTCCATGCCCTGGCTGGGCAGCGGGCAGACCAGCATGGGAGCCAGCGTGGTGCGTGCGACTCCAAACTCTCGCCAACACACGGGCTGGCACACTTTAACACCAACCCTCAGCCAAACGGCCATTGCTGCCGCTGTAGTTCCTCGAGATGATCTGTAGAAGGAAACAGAACGTCACTTCAGAGTCCGCTCCGTTAAGAGACTCCTCCACACAGTGTTATGTAGCAGAAAGGCTCTGGACATATATGATATTCACTTAAAGGACCAACCTAATAAACCTAGAGTGCTGTAAATGGTTCAGACCCACAACCTTTGGCTAGAAGTCTGTCAGTGGTTTGGACTCTGTGGGAGAAGGGTATATTTACAGCTGTTATCTCACGGCCAGCGGAGAGTTTAGGACTAAGCAATATCCCTGATGAGTCTATGGTGGTGGTGATAGACTCTGTCTGTGTGTGTGTGTGGGCTTGTTGGCTGAGTGTAAACACAGACGCTCTCGGCTGACACGGTGCCAGCCTGCGTCACACACTCACACTCACACACCCCCAGGGTTGTGTCCCACAGACACTGATAAATGATGTGGATGGAACACTCCCTCATCATGAGGACACGTTCACATTCACGGCTTTGAAAGGGGATGAAGGCAACGTAATAGTTCCAGCATGGCTTTGAAATGATGTCTTTGTAAACCAACATCCCTATTTACAATCCACCTTACATGACACAACCTAGGGTGTTTTGAAGTCATTATGATAATTCAACCAAACGCTTATGATGCTGTTGTTGTTTATTTCTTGCAGATCATGAAGAGGAACCTGAATAACGTGAAGCGAATGACATCCCACCCCATCTATCAGTATTGTAAGTCTTCACCAGGTCATTAGATACACAGAGCTATCCACAACTGGAGAGTTAACCATGGTCCACATTTAATAAACACTATGTGTGTGTCTGTGTGTGTCTTTGTGCACCAGACATGACAGGGGCCCAGGACGGCAGTGTGAGGATGTTTGAGTGGAGCAGGCCACAGCAGCTCATCTGCTTCCGACAAGCGGGCAACGCCAGGGTTACCCGCCTGTACTTCAACTCCCAGGGGAACAAGGTACACTCAGGCACCCCCTCCAAACAGATCTGTGATAGATGTTTGATCTGAGTCATTTTCCTAAGCTGATTCCCTGACCTGGTCCTTGCAGTGTGGAGTAGCCGATGGAGAGGGCTTCCTCAGTCTCTGGCAGGTCAACCAGACCTCCTCCAACCCCAAACCATACCTGGTAAGAACACACACACACACACACACACACACACACACACACACACACACACACATTATTGTCGGTCACAGGCTGCGCACATGCTCCTCAATGGAAACCGGACAAGTCAATGAGCAAGGAACATAATATATACAATTCACACTGCTTTGTCCCTCCTTTGACAATCCCCCCCCCACAGAGCTGGCAGTGCCACAGTAAGACCTGTGGAGACTTTGCCTTCATCACATCCTCCAGTCTGATCGCCACAGCCGGACAGTCCAACGACAGCAGGTCAGTGCTGTCACCCTGTTATGAAGGTGTCACCCTTTAAATGGTCATGTCACAGTGCGCGTGTTTATGCCTCTTCTTTTGTCTAGAAACGTATGCCTGTGGGATACTCTGGTTTCACCTAATAACAGCATGGTCCACGGTAAGAAAACATGAAGCCATTTTTGTTCTTTTTTTTCTTTTTCAATAATGCATTTTTTATGATTTCAGCAAGAATTTGCTGAATACGTGCTTTTGCTTTGTGTGCGTGTGCGTGTGTGTGTGTGTGTGTGTGTGTGTGTGTGTGTGTGATTGCCCTCAGCCTTCCCCTGCCATGAGAACGGGTCTACAGTATTGCAGTACGCTCCCAAGCAGCAGCTGCTGATCTCCGGGGGCCGGAAGGGCTTTGTGTGCGTGTTCGACATCCGCCAGAGGCAGCTCCTCCACACCTTCCAGGCCCACGACTCGGCCGTCAAGGCCCTGGCGCTGGACTCGTCCGAGGACTTCTTCGTCACAGGCTCTGCCGAGGGCAACATGAAGGTGACCGTATGCTCCAGGAGCCTTTTCATAGATGTTCTATAGTGTAGAAGCGCTGTACATGTTGTAAACGTTGTGCAGGACATCATCCCTATAGGTCCTAGAAATGTCTCCTGACAAAAAGTCTCCTCTCCGCTGACTCCTGGTTTCTGCTCCCTCCAGGTGTGGAAGCTAGCGGGCCACGGGCTCATGCACTCCTTCAGCACGGAGCACGCCAAACAGTCCATCTTCCGCAACATCGGCGCCGGCGTCATGCAGGTGGAGACGCGGCCCGGCAACCGCATCTTCACCTGCGGCGCGGACGGCACGCTGAAGATGAGGGTCCTCCCTGACCGCTACAACATCCCCAACAGCATCTTCGACATCCTGTAACTCGTCCCCCGACAGCGCCAGGGGGTCGCCGGGGGGCACGCCGCCGACGGCCGAGGCATATACATAACATTCTGTAGACGTTGGTGGGTTTTCAGGAGCGAAGGGAAGAGAAGGTTCAAAGGTGACCGAGCTCTCGGCAGCTCGCAGAGAGTGTAGTTCTACTGTAGGTTTACCGTCGACATAAATCGTAGCCGGAGCGAAAGTCGGAGCTGCACACATTTTCCTCTCCCAAAGGCCGAAAGCTAAAGTTTAAAGCAGAAGGTACCATACTTGATTTTAAAGCTAGATTTCTTGTAATTTTATGAGGCCGACTTTGTTCAGAATCTCTACTCGTAGAGTGTGTCCATAGGGAAGCTATGCATGTCCTGTTCTCGTTATGCGGTGCAATCACAGGTCTATTGATAATGCTCTGTTAAAGTGCTCAAGCAAAACTTTTAAAAGTGTGTAACTGTTGTCATTTTGTGCCCACAGCTGAAATCTCTTAGCATCTACTTTTAACCAGCACTGTGGTTTGTTATTAAGAAAGTGGTCTCCGGTGTGAGTTGTTGGAATCTGCATTTTGTTTCAGTGGTTTTTATCTCCCCTAGCTTTTCGCGTCCTTACGGCAGACAGGATGGCACATTTTTCCCACGATGGTAACACCCCCCCCTTCCTTTTAATGACTGCCAGGTCCCACCCTGGTCTGGTCTGGTCTGGCCTGGTTAGGTTTGGTCTGGTCTGGTCTGGTCCAGTGTCCAGCGCTGTGTTCCTTCTGCTGTGTCTGCCATCTGTATGCCTGCCCTCCCACCTGCCCTCAATGCCTGTTTGTGTGGCAGCCACTGCTAGAACATTCCTGTTTGGAAGATGGTGTGTTTTACTCCCGTGACTGTGGTTTCAATATCTCATCTGTCTGGTCTTCTGAATTACCTACCTTTCCCGAGAAAAAAAAAACACATGTTCAGTTTTGGGACCAGTTTGCAAGGTTGTTTTTTAATTTAAGTTATTTATATGTTTGTTTGTTTGTGTTTGTTTCGTCAATGTTTCCTTTGAAGACTGTTTTTATTTATTTTTAACTTATTGCCTTTTACTTTAGGAATGTAAGGGGTCTTGCTCTGTGTGTCTGACTGGGACATAGTGCAACATGGTAGACTGTGTTGGGATTCCACTCTAGCTATTGTTTTTACTGTTTCATCAACAAGGAATAGATATTTGCACTCGCAATCTCAAGACACTAGGAGTTTATTTCAAATAAATACGCTATCAAAGAAACTGTTATTTACAAATGAATGTCTGGCTTTATTTGGCCTAGTGGTAATCGTTTGAACTAGTTTTAATATATATAAATGATATAAATATATATATGAAGTACCACAACAGTTTGTACAAACATGAAAACATTTTATTTATTTTTTGGTTTGTATCATACCAGCTGGATTAGTTGTACCTTTTTGTTAAGTGTATGTATGGTATTTATTAAAGAGACTTGTGTTTCTCTCCCTCCTGCCCACAATGTGTACTGTATGTATTTAAGTATTCTACCAATGGCCCTCTCCCTATTGGCGTCTGCTGTGTGTCTGTGTGTGTGTGTGTATGTATATCCAATGCTTATATCGTAAGTCAACGACAGGGAAATACAAATTAGGGCACTTGAGAGTCTGGAGGTGTGAGAGAAAGAGAACAGACTATTCTACCATGGTCAAAATTATATCTTTGTAAAGTGAATAAATTCTCTTTATTTCATCACAATGATTTTAATGCTGTTTTATAATTTCTTTCAATGATAATCACATGTGAGTGACTGACCATGCAGTATCAACAAGACCCTATATAATGTTCCACTTATACAGTATTTGGAAGGGTTTGGCAATTCTTTTGCATGCAGTTACAAAAAGGGGGGCAAACAACAACACCATGTTTATAACATATAAAAGTGAAATGCAAATAAATAAATATGATACCGAAGTAAGAAAAATACAAAACCTTTTCAAACTGTTAGTAGAGAAAACCCTAACATGCCATGTCTTCACACAAAGGTATATCAAATAAATACAGCATTAATGGAGGCTACATTGTTGACCTTAATCCAATATATTTGGTATTATCGAGATATTCTTGATACTATTTTGTAGTCAATCCTTGATCATTGATAAAGCCCTTACACATATGAGAGTGACAATACTTGCCCTATATAGACACAACCAGAAGAGAGAAAGATGTGGATATTTATTCAGTTTTCAGTGCAAGCCCTGTGTTCATAATGACCGGGAGGAGACTTAAGAACCATTTCCGTCTTCGAGGCGAGCGGACAGAACGGCCCACTCAGTCATCAGAGAGGAAGTGGACCACAGAGAGCTTCACCACGCCCTGGTCCCACATGTAAAGGTGTCTGTCCTTGGGGCTGTAGGACAGCATGGCCAGCACCCCGCCGGGTGACCTCAGGTCAAAGGTCACGTTGACAGGCTTCCCCTTCAGCAGGTCGAAGGCGAAGGTGACCCGGGTGTCCTTGGTGTCGGTGACGTACAACACCCCGCAGGCGATGAAGGCGTTGCCGGCCTTGGTGCGGGGGTAGGTGGTGTTGACGTGGACCACCACCGAGAAGGTCTTCTCGTCCAGCCGGGCCACCATGATGCTTTCGTCCCCACTGGAGGCATAGATGAGCCACAGGCCGTTCTCGTCGGCTGCCAGCTTGAAGTAGGTCTTGGAGTTGTGGAGCAGGTAGGAGAGGTTGTGGTACAGGGCATTGTCCACAGTCAGGGTGCGGAGCCTCTCAGACCGCAGGTCAAATCTGGAAATCAGTCCAACAAAACAAAAACAGATCCCATATCCTTGCAGAAAGAATTGTGAACTTCTTTTAAACTATACTTCAGACAGCTTACCTGGCTATGCTTGAGGTGCCAGCGATATGGTAGTAGAAGGAGCCATTGTAAACGGTGTGCCCACAGCCCTGGTAGAACTTCCTTATGTCCACCATGGCACTGCTGTTGTTCTGGAAGGAGGCTAAGCTCTTATACTCCTTCACCAGACGCCCTACAGAGAACAGTGGCCAGGTTAGGGGAATGTATGAGAATCAAGCTAAAATAGGTAGAGAGATACTCAAACCGATGTGAGGTGTTTCTCAGTGTTGGGCTATCCCCCTGTGTGGTCCGGAACTCACCAGAGAAGTGCTCTGCCACCCAGATGTGCTCATCGGTCAGAAGAGCGCCGTCTCTCATCCAGGTACCAAACGTGCTCTCCATCTTGGAGACATTCCGGGAGTTGATAAGGGACTTGATCAGGCATTCTGAAAGACAGGGATCTGCTGTCATGCCAAAGTATTCACAGTGCCAGTTTGACATCACGATAAGGCTTTCACAAAGGCCTGTGAGGTGTTTATAGTGTTGGCTGGACATTTATAACACTCATGTTTAGCATCTAACAATAATACACACCACTCCTCTTTGCTGGCATTTCTTTAAGTTTCCCTGAGTCCTTGACTCGTGCTGTTTCGTCATTTGGGACAGCATGCACCAGACCTGAATGAAGAAAGTCAATCATACCCTTTTGCTTCACCAAACAAAACTGCAATGAAATATTGGAAACAAATAAGAATAATGTTTAGTACAGTCATGGTACTTGAGTGTGGTTGAAGGGGAGAGACTCACCCATGGTCTGGGCAGCATGGAGGTGCACTCTGTGGCTCCTGTTTCTTGCTGGCCCC
Organism: Galaxias brevipinnis; assembly: GCA_036023535.2. Lineage (NCBI taxonomy): Eukaryota > Metazoa > Chordata > Actinopteri > Galaxiiformes > Galaxiidae > Galaxias > Galaxias brevipinnis. Next base: position 6,624 of record JAVQIZ010151250.1, on the reverse strand, counting down.
TGGGGACCTGGAGGGCCCATGGGGCCTGGAGGGCCTGGGGGGCCAGGTGGACCTGGGGGCCCTGCATGTTTTTTAAGGGGGCAAAGCATGTCTCTGTCAAATATTATTAGAATCACCGTATTTAATTCACATTGAACGCCAGAGTTAACTAGACTTTTCCCCCGTTTAGTCTCTTACCCTCCAGAATGACATCATTGGAAGGTTGTTCTTTGATAATTTGCCCAGGGAGGCCAGGCTCTCCATGCTCTCCCTTTTCTCCTGGCTCACCCTTCTCGCCTATAACACAAATGGATTGCATCCTCAGTAAGACTTAGATGACAAGATTTTTTTTGGCTCGCTTGGCCCAATGAAAGAACCCTTCCATTTTGAGGAACACAAGTGGGCAGCTGGGAGAATGAGTATTCCAGTTCACTCAGCGGAAGACCAAAACCACAGTCATGAATAATATTAGCCTCCCATGAAAAGAAAGGCAGCCTTTTCAACCACTGCTTCCTGCTCAATAACTGGTGAATGAGAGGAAGCACCCACTGTGAAATAAAATGTACCACTCTGACACATAGCATGCCATGATTCATCACGAGATTCTGGCTGAACTTGTCTGTGTGGGACTTCCGTGGATGTGTGTGTGTGTGTGTGTGTGTGTGTGTGTGTGTGTGTGTGTGTGTATGCAGTATTGTCTTCAGCCCTAAGGTAAATATATACCCTTTTGACTGCTCCTTGTCTAAATGGAAAAAACTGCCTTTGGACAAACAATTTTAAAGAGCCTGCTCTCCCCCTACCTTTTTTTCCTCTTTTGCCATTCTCCCCTGGCATTCCATCCAGTCCTGGTATGCCAACAGTTCCATTGTGTCCAGGCAAACCATCCAGACCAGGCAAGCCTACAATTCACACACAGACAATAAATAAATGACCACGGGCTATCCATCAGTAATACCAACCATGGTAGCACTCAGCAGGGATGGATGAATATAGGCCAATTATCCCAAAAGTACAACTGGGGCTATTACGGGCTCTATTAGTTTAATAAATGAACCAGAAGTGATTTACTCACCAGGGGGTCCAGGCGGTCCTATAAAGGAACAAAACAAATCACGTCGAATGAGGAATCCTACTGTCAAATACTGAATAGTAGGACCAATAGGCACACAGATACATTATAAATAAATAGCAGGACTTACCAGCAATGCAAACTCCCTTTGTACTGTTGCATATGTCAATCAACAATTTGACCTACAACCAAATAATTCAATTAAAATCCAATATAAACCTCTTATTTTGCCAGCATACTTGCATGCGCACCCACTTGCACACAAACACACAGGGACATCAAGGCTCTATAAGGCTGTCTCACCGGGACCATGGAGTAGGTCATCATCATCATCATGTCATCCTTCATCTCTGCCTTGTGGTGGCCCTCAGCGTGTCTGTGCTTGTGCTTCAGCTCGTGTCTCAGCTTCTTCCCCACCTCCTCTCCCACCTCCTGGCTGGTCTCCTGCTCGAGCCCCTCCGTGCCCTCCTCCTGGTCCACCTCCTTCAGCTCCCTCTCCTTGCTCCTTTTGTTCCTGGAGAACTGGTACTGGTGCTCCCATGGAGCTCCCTGGCCCGCTGCGCCTCCCCTGGGAACCTTCTGGAGGAACTCCACCATGGAGCTCTGCTCCGCCTCCTTTGGCTGGGCCTCAGCCTGCTCCACGCGGGCTCTCAGCTGGTTCTGTTGGACCAGGAGCACCAGGAGACCCACAGAGTTCACCAAGGCCACCAGGCAGGCGCCGTACAGCAGCGCCCGCTGAGGGGCGGTCAGACTGGGGGTCGGGATCCACATGGTTTCCCCTGCTCCTCCTCCTCTCCCGGAGTCGCCCACCCGCTTCAGCATGCAAAAAGACGACGGAGGTTTGGCAGAACTACTCTTTGGCAGCTCTTCACACTCTGGATAGAGGAATTATTTTGGTCCAGCTCCGTAGAGATGTCTGACAAGAGACCAACGTGACAGGCGGACGTTTGCGACGCAATCCTGAGGGTAACTTCTCATCAGATGAAGTAAAACGAATAATATCTGAACGGAGTGGATAGCTGGTCCTCAGCCGAAAACAGGGGTGATGATCCCAGTAGTATCCGGCTCAAACTCCGCGTCTCCCTTCCTTAATGCTGGCTCTAGGAATTCCCGAGTCTGGTCTCTATGAGGGCAGCCTAGTAGATACAGACTCTGTTGTGTTGTGCGCCAAGTGGAGTAGGGGTAGTATGTTTGCGTGTGCGTATTTGAGGGACCGATGTAGGGGTGGGCATTACACAATCCTCTGGGGCTTTCTGAGAAGAAATCTCTTGCCTGTGCAGTCACCTGATTTATATTCAGCACAACCCATTCTAGAGCCCTGGCCGTGGGCAGCGACAGACACGCACACACACACACACACACACACACACACACACACAGAAAAAAAGCACATACACAAACACACAGACTTACATGCACAAAACAGTAAGTACACGAATGAATACACACACTGAACACATTGAATGAGATAGGGAAGACCTAAAGCTACAGGGACCTTTATGCATTTTATCCCTGCACTCCCACTTCTTTTAGAAAAAAAGGAAAGCACAGATCCAGTCGTCCATCACAGATATTTGCTGTAAATTAAACAACACCAATAAAATATAAACTGAAGGAATCTCGTCAATCAGAAAACGGAAACCGTAGAATGTGTATGTATTGCTAGCCGGGAGACCTTTGGGATTGCCTGCTCTTTATGCCACTGTACAGTCTTCCCTAATCTCTCCCAAGGCACAGGACCTTGACAAATAGCCTAACTGCTCACATCCACAGTGTACAACAATGACCTAGTTCTGTTACTCTGATTCATGTCATGAAAGAGACATTTTCACCACGAGAATTACACATGAACAAGAGAAACATGACATTTGTCCCCCTCTAGATAGTAGCCAGTACTCAGAGAAGGCTGGCCTACAGACAGTGTGAGGTGTCTGATATGTGTATCACTGCATCACCATTTCATGGAGTGGAGCTGGCACATTTTCAAATGCCCTGATAACACATACCAACACACAACAACAAGCCAAACAGCTACAGTACCATACTTAGCTGCTCTGTTTATGTGGATCAAACGAGGCAAATGTAATTGTAGCAGATACACACACCATTACGTAGTTGTAGAAATAAACAAATTCTGACCCTGTGTATTATAATTATGAGGCTCTCTTTCTCTTTGCCACAACCTTACTATACACACACTCACAAACACACGCAACCACACATACACATACAAGCACTCACAAACAAACGCCGTAAAAAAACACGTACAATCAGGGTCGTTACAGTAAGACTGCCCGTCTCTGTTGTCCTAGAATGAGGCCCTGAGGCTGTAGGGCAGTAGCAGACATCTGCTGGGAAAGGCAGTAAATGCTGTGCACATCCAGCAGAGTGGAGGCTGGTGGGGAACATCCAGTCTGTTGTTTTGACTTACCAGTCCTGTGCTCTCAGCCCCGCATCATTTCTGCTGCTGTGAGAACACAAACAGAACTACACTGCTCTGCCCACGCTGCCCTGCCAACCACTACAAGCAATCTCCACTGGGATGGTTGGTTTTGCTATGGCGTACCTCAATACATACCCGCGACACCCTAAACAATTCAGCTTGGTTGCGACTCACTCCCCTCTGACTCTGAGTGCTCTTTTCACTGTGCACATGTATCTCAGCTTTTATTCAACATTTTCCTGCACTTAGTCCTCTTCCTCCACCTCGTCCACTTCCTATTCTCTCGGTACAGATGTGTGTCCTGCTGGCCCATATGGGCAGACCAGCTGCCAGCCCTTGCCCCATTTCTCCCCAGAGAAGTCGTCCCCTCACCTCACATTCACCTTTGTCTATTTCACCTTTGTCTAGCCTGCTAGCCTGTCATTCCAGTGTTTTTTTCCAGATAATTAGTTATTTAACAAGTTATTTTGGTACGGAATAGTTTTCATTTGTCTCTCTAAGTAGAAATGCTTTTTTTGTGGGGAGATTTCTCTCTTCTGACCGATCTGCTCGGGTATCAGTGACTAAGTGTAGGTTGAAGGTGAGGACTAGGATGAGGCTGTTAAAGGGGCCCTGTGTGGCCCATCTAGAGCCAGCATGTGCCATTTCATCTGATGAATGGATACACAACACAAATTGGAACATTTAGGGGTTGTAGTGTAGTTTATCAAATGAAACGACTCATGTGAGGCAGCATTATCAGTTTGTAGGTTAAGGTTTGACTGTGTCCATCTACATCCATGTGTCCTAACTTTGAAATTTCCCTCGGCAACAAAACAACGTTTTGGTAGAAATATAATGAATGGACAACATTTGAGCCGAAGACGCAAGTGACCGCAACAAAGAACACAGTGGCGAGGTTACATTAACATATACTGTGTGTATGCATTGCCTCCCAGTGCGCCGCAGTGGGAGCAGACACGCAGACTGGGAGCGGGAAAGTCTCAGACTGACTGGCTGAAGGAGCCTCTCTGCTTATCCATGCAGAGGAATCCGGAGCTCAGTCGTCACACAGGCCGGCCTCATGACAGGCAGGGGCCTCTCCACACAGGCAGCCGTTTGAACGCTGCACATTCCTGGGCCACGGGCGTGGGCGCGGAGTGAATTCACTAAGGCCTTTATGAAATGGCACAAAGGGAGCCACGACTAACAGCACGGGCTTTGTGTCCTGAATGACTCAATATTAGCCAGACTGACTGAGGCGTGTGAGGAAGGACAGCTAGGACTTGGTGAGTGAGGGGTTAAAACGTGGAAGTGTATGTGTTCAAGGAGAAAAAGGAAGTGTAGAGAAGATGTTATGGTGTATTTGGAACACAGGTTGGGAGAACAGGGCGTGGTAGGTGGACAAGGCTTTGTTGACAAACATTTCTCTCTCTCTCTCTCTCTCTCTCGCTCTCTCTCTCTCTCTCTCTCTCTCTCACTCTCGCTCTCTTGCTATCTCACTGTCTCGTTCTCTTACTTATGCACAAACACACACACATGCACATCCACAGACAAAGCTCTGCTTCACCATCTGCTGGTCAAAACCGATACTATCAGTTATCACAGTCTATAGGTTTATACAATTACTACATCACACTATTTTAAGATGGCATTTCAGTATTAGATAACATGGCGACTTTTACTGTCATCACAATCCCCTTTTAGGTGTTCAGCTCCACTGTTTCCAATTATGTTCATATAGTGAAGTAGCCTGCGGAGCCGGCAGTTCTTTGTGACTAACTTTAATTTCCTCTTTGTGAGAGAATTCTCCTCGGCGCTAAGAGATAAGGCTGTAATAACACAAATATTTCCCGGGCCTGCAGCGAAGACTCAGACACAGAGTGCAGGTGCGCTCCCGAAGGCTTTTGTCTGTTGCTGTACTCCACAGAGACAGAGGGCTACACTTCCTGACCCCTTTGACGGATACACAGCATCAAAACCTGCTCCTCTTCCCCAGTACCAAAGGGCCATAGGTAGAGGCAGCCTTCATGCATTGGGACTGCTAGGGAAAAGTCCCTTGGCATGGTGCGCCCATTGAAGGGACTCCAAGTCTGTCAAGGACATGCTGGAGTGGAACAGTTCCCACTCCAAGGACACGCTGAAATCTCCTATTTTGTTTTGACGTTTGCATTACCCTGACCTGCCTCTCAACCAGCCCGGTGTCTATAAAAGCAGGCCGAGCTATGAGAGTAGCCCATACCCCTGGTAGTGACTGTGGAAGAAGCCTGACGTGCAGCACTCCCTGTCTCCCGGTCTTATGGCTCTGCTGTCTCTCTGCGAATGGACGATTATCCCGGTGCGTTTGGATCCTGTCATGGCGGAACGGCTGGCATCCAGCTCGGTGAATGCTACAGCCGTGGGGTCAACAGGCATGTCGCTAGCAACCGGATCTCTTCTGATGATCCTCTGTGTGCTGCTTGTGGCGATAAAGCATGCAGAGAAGACTTCTGTCTCAGGTCTGAATATGCAGCTTTTCATGTTGTTAGATTTTCTGATTCATTCAACTTAACATGCATTATGTTTGTCAAATACTCAGTGACAGTTAGATGGTTAAAGTGAGTTTCTTTCTGTTACAGTCACAACAGGTCCTGCCTTCTATCTTGGTGTGGGCCCACTGCTCTCCTACCTGAGGTTCATCTGGACTGGCATAGGAACAGCCAGTAACTACTACAACGACAAGTATGGAGACACTGTCAGAGTCTGGATCAACGGAGAGGAGACGCTCATCCTCAGCCGGTTAGTAATGTCAGCGGGGCATACAGATAGCCCAACAACCAGTGAGTCAGTCCCTCAGTCAATCAGTCAGTCAGTCAGTCAGACCCTCAGTCAGATTAGTCAGTCAGTCCCTCAGTCAGTCAGTCAGTCCCTCAGTCAGTCAGTCAGTCAGATCAGTCAGTCAGTCAGTCCCTCAGTCAGATCAGTCAGTCAGTCAGTTAGTCAGTCAGTCCCTCAGTCAGTCAGTCAGTCAGTCAGTCAGATCAGTCAGTCAGTCAGTCCCTCAGTCAGTCAGTCAGTCAGTCAGTCAGCCAGTCAGTCAGTCAGTCAGTCAGTCCCTCAGTCCCTCAGTCCGTCAGTCAGTCAGTCAGTCAGTCAGCCAGTCAGGTCAGTCAGT
>JAVQIZ010151242.1:0-16689 GCA_036023535.2 Galaxias brevipinnis | reverse complement strand
TATATGTTGTGAAACGAGGTTTACATTTGAATTACTGAATAGGCTCAGACCAACAAAAACGTCATATTTGTGGTGATTCAAACAGTTTCAAAACGCTACACAGCGCGATTTTAGTCGCCTCTGCGTGAATTGTGTCCCGTTAAGACTACATTGCAGCGGTTGGAGTTGTCTAGCCTAGTAAGGGTGTGTATACAGCTCGTTATTGCTAAATCCAAAAAGTTAACAAGGACAACCTGATAGTAAATAAATAGGCTACATCCTAAAGTTATATCACTATTGCATCAATGTTTACAGCAATATCAAGATTTTTTGGCTAAATACAATAGGCCTTCGTCACGTTGCAGTAAAGTAGTATATTGCAACTGCTTTTAGGGGACTTGGCCTAATTATCATCGTGAGTCAATCATAACTATGGCGTAATCGTGACTACATAACCATGGCGAACTAAACTTTTCCCGTTTCTATGCCAGGCCTATCTATCACGTGAAAATTGAACGAACGAATCTGACCCGAAGACCCATTTGAGGGGTTAACTACTCTTTTCTCTGTCGTATTCTAAACCCATGCTGAACGAAATTAACGAATGACTCGGAACGTAACTGTTGTTGCGCATGCGTGGCCAAAATGAACGAATCACTCTCTGAGACTACTCGTTAGTCCCGAGTCATTTGAAAGATATGTTCAAAATGAACGAATCGTTCATGAAGGACACATCACTAACAGGCAGTGTGAATTGCGACGACGAGTGTGGAGTGTTTCGCATCATGTCTCAGTTTAAAGAAAAGTCTGGTTACCGAAAAGAGAGACAGGAAAGAGAAAAGAACGGGCAACAGTATGTCACCCAGTTGTTCACAAGGAAAGGTGGGTGTATTCCATGAGTGGTGGGAATTAACCAGTTCGCTAAGAAACAGGCTAAAAACCGGCCCCTAACATAGTTACTCAATCTTCACAGAAAATTGTGAATGTTTATGTTTATTTTTGGTTCCTCTTTTAACCGATAATATTCAATGCAGGTAAATATTTAGCAAGCGATTCATTCTAAATCAGTTTTCCCTGCACCCACCTGGTGCCAGGACCAACAGATGAGGGTTCAGGCTCCGCAGCCCTGTCTCCCCATCCCCATACACATTTCTAGAAAAATACCTATTGAAATACCCACTGGCAATACATTTTTCTCTGTCTCTCATGCAGTATAGTATCATTGTTGCACCTTATAACCGTTTTTAGATTAAGATTTTTCCGTTGATTTCATATATATATATATATATAAAAAGCTGTCACCAGTCTTTGTATTACTTCCACTAAGTGAAAAACTTAAAATGTTAGTCTGGAGCCGTTGAGTACAAGAGAGTTGCAAGCCTGCAAAGATAGTTATTTAAAGCTTTGAATGGATCAATTGGGTTCTGGAGGTGTGGTTACAGCAATTGTGCAGTTGGCATGGCCTAGGGTGGTGCGGCCCGATGTGATTTATTTTAATGGGGCCCCAAATGCCTGGCCCCTGGCCGTACACCAACATGAAAATGAAAAAACAAACATCTTTTCCATTTGGATTTTAATTATGACCCAGATGATGCACACAACGTGAAATCGAAATTGCAATCCCATTATTGCTTTAACCTTTTCATTTGAATTTTGCCCGCTATAGACTTCCACACAGCTTGTCACCTATGAATATCAGTTCCTGCACATCAAACCGAGGCTTAACTTTGTTTATGTCTGTGTCTGTGAGTGCTTTATGTAACACCGTAGCCAGCTTTTTTGTTGTGCCCCAAATGATGGCATCACGCACGTAGACCCTGTACTCACACTAAATCTTCAACTACTTGCTCAATTTCTCTGTGGAATATCTTAGACATAGATGGTGTGTTAAAGTTCTTATAAATCTTCTCATTAAGCCTTTTATCCGAAAATACTTGGCCAGCATCTAACTTTGAAAAGTACTTGGCATCTGCCATTTCACTTGTGATTTAATCACATTAGGATATTTGGAAATAGGCCTACTAATGTTTCATGTTTGCATGAAACAACAGCTGAAATTAAAAATACCCTAAATTATTTATCTTTTTTGTCCACATAAACCTATTCTGTTGGCAATTAAGTTTTTCTTTTGCCCCATTGTATAATTTCAGTGTAACTGATGTGCTATTAACCTGCAGCAGCACCGTCTGTTTTTCTTCTGTTACTGCACGTATCATTTTCCATTACAGAGGAAGTGCTGTATCATCACATCAAAAGCTGTCTCACTCAAATCAGTGTCCTCTATGACAGTCACATTTTGTACATATTCTTTGATTTTATTTTTTTTAAACACTACTTGGAAAATGGCAAATTTAGTAAGTCGTTTACCAAAAGCTGGGCACTGCCTTGGTTGATGTTTAAAGTCAAACCTATCTTCCTTCCTGATTTAGATCAATGCTCTGTTCACTTGTGTTTATATGTAACAGCATTGACAGCTCCATTTTCACTCCCTAAAGCTGCACTGTCGTTTACTTCACTGAAAGTCTTAGCCTGTGGCTGAGTTAGCTAATTGACATGGCACATTTTAAAGTCCCCCTCCAGTAATTTTATTAAACATTTTAAATATTCTACTTAAACATATAAATCATGTCTGTTAAGTTTTGTCTGCAAAATACGTTCAATTACCTTGTCAAAGTCCTACAAATGCAATCTTCTCCTTCTGCTTCATTAAAAATTCCTGATTCTGAATCGCCCCACCCCTCTCTATTTGAATACCTGCCCAGCCCCCGCCCCCCTCCTCTGCTGCCACATATACTTGCTCCCGAGTCACCCCGCCCATGAACGGTGGTTAGTTACAAATGGTTACCTGAAAATTTGTGACGTCACAAATCTGGCTTGTCTGAACTCGCCCGTTTGGTACTGGCCTTGGTGCACTGCAGTTTCAAAGCAGAAATGCTCAGCAATGGCGTTGGCTGCTTATTTTGCCCCTGATATGTCTTGTAGCACATGAAAAACAACACAAGGACATGTTAAAAATGTTAAAAACTTGATATTCACTGGAGGGAGTCTTTAAAAGCCTCCTCCAAATTTCAGTTAATTTCAAAGTTCAGTTTCTCAAAGCAAACATTCCCTGAATTGTCTATTATACAGTATATAAGAATTACTCTCTGGTCAGGAGTCATACAGATTTAAGTTATTACATTTTCAAATCTGTCACAAAACTGCATTTGTAATCGGAACATATACATTTTGTATATGTTCCACAACATGGGGACACAACAGTGGACTTTGTTGAGTTTATATCTGTCTCTGTCATTATCAAAAAATTATAAGTTGAAAACTTCAATCACTTGAGAGCCTTTTATCATAAAGAGCCACTCTATCCTCCGTGTGTCTGGCTTTGAATCCAACACGACCGTGGTGATATTTCTGCTGGAATGTACTCTAATTGCCGTCCACATTACCCTTGAACTTGAAAAAGCTTCAACTTTTACATTTAGATTCTTGCAGTGCTGAAGAGAAATTCACAGAACTGCAACAACAAAAGATGAGCACTGCATACAAATCGTAAGATAGCTGCATCAAAGAAGAGAACCAATCTTTTTTTTACATGCAAAGTTTACAACAGTACATTTCCAAATATGCTATTGAAACTTTAGATTCTAATATCTGTTGTATATATCCTTTTTTATATTTTACATTACTTAATTATTTTTTTTTTTTGTATTATACATCTAGTGCAATCTAATCCAATTCATTCCAAATAGCAGCAATGTAATTAATTTAGGGTGAAAAAGATTACTTCAGGAATTAAGTCCTGTTTTTAAACTGATTTGTAGGTAGGTAACTAGGTAGCAGAGCTCCTAAGAATATTGCTGCTCAAACATTTTTTAGATTGGATTGACATAAAGCAAAACGATCAGTGGTTAACCAGGCTACAGAAGGGGAGTACTCAGATGAGGGCCCTAGAAACCTTTTCCCACCTCAAGAAAACCTGGTATTTTTCCATTGTTCTCAGCATCAGTTTGAAAGTAAGGCATTTGGATAAAACACAATGTTAAAATATTCTGAAGTGAAAAGAACAGACTGCTCATCCCTACACGCAGAGGCGTTATAGCACAATTCCACAGAAGGATCACCTACTTAAATCAAGCAACAATGGCTTGAGCCCAGCCTTTTAAATAGACCTTCTAATTGACAGAATATTTTTGATTGGTGTGTGTGTGAGCATACACAGTCTCAAGGCTGGGTCGTCAGCCCAGCATGCAGACTCAATGTTATCTGCCTGAACTTTAGCTGATGCTTAATAAAAGTTGGGCCACCCAAGAGTTTAGTCCCAGATGAAGTGTGCGGGTGGCAGGTCTGGTAAGCACTAATGACCCCTCAACACCTTACTAGCTTTTTTGCTGCCTTCTATTTTAGAAAGAAAATTCAAGATGCTGTTGTCCTAAATTGTGTAAATTATGTTTTGATTTAAAGGAAACCTAACTGGCTGTGGTTCCTGGTTTTTAGTCTGATCAAGGTCTAAATGTTTTGGGGGCACATGAATCAAATTCATTATTCACATAGGCTCTTTCTTTTGGCAAAATGTACTGAATATGCTTTTAAATTCTTATATAAATCCTATAACTATATGATCTTACTTTAGCTCCTTTATGGCACAATTTTGTAATATTAATCCAAAACTGTGTTTACCTGTAGTATAAGGCACAGTCCCAAGTGATCTCAATGGCTTGTCAGTAATCTGGTTGTACCAACTCTTTAATAATCATCTTTATATCACTACGAGCTGCTGATGTTTAAGCAAACGTAGACATATCAGTTTTTGACTGTCCAAGCTGTGATTACTAAGACTATAATGTTATAGAAAAAAGCATCCATTCAGAGTTTCTAATTTCCACACAGAGGTGTGTATTTGAGTAGTTAGACCAATGTATCATGGGATTTTATAGCTAGACAAGGCTGGGGAAGTGGCCCATTATCTGGACTCCAGTTCTACTAAGCCCAGGGCTGTGTCTGTGTGTGTGTGCCCTGTGCCCTTTGCCCTGGCTGTATATCATTTCAGCTTGAACCCCTGGCTATTTTTGGCTGTTGGTGGTCCTGTATGTATGTTAACTCTGTTAACTATGTATGTTGAGTCCCCAGCTCATCATAGCAAGACTTCAAACGGGAACATAATCCAGGTACAGGCTCATAACTTTGCAACTCTAGCAATTCTCTGTGTCATTATTTTTAGGTCATGTGGCTTCAGAGATGTTTAACAGCAGTTAAACGACTAAGGCAAGTGAAACAAAAACACACAAGCAAGTGCACATTGAGTCTGTAACATAGTTTCACAAAATCTGTCCCTGAATACCATGGAATCATACTGATTGTGTAAAAAAGACTGATAGATGGCACCAGTGAAAAACAAAAACATTTTTGTTGAGGTTAATTGGAGCAGAGCTTGGCGCTGACCGTGTGGCTAGTATTTGATTCTTATGTTTTCACATCCTAACCCTAACCCCGCACATCCTACCCAGTCATGTCTTTTTCATGTCAAAAGAGCAGACCCACTCACCAGTTAAGTATTGGCAAACCATGCCAGTTGGTAGGCGACACATTCAACTATTTAAGTGCAAATATATTTTCAGCAGCTTGAGGTTAGCTGTACTAATTAAAATGAGTCAATGACAATTTTTTTCATAAAGGCTGTTAAACAGGGCTGGTTCAAGGCAACATAATGGGAGTTAATTTTTGTTTTGGGAACAGTTTGCCGTAAGTTAGCATTGATTTATTGCTCTTATAATTACATGTACCCTAACAAAAACAAAGCCTGTGACGAAAAGTTGAATGCTAGCAGAGGTAGGGTAACAATTGAGAGTCCTCTCAGAGATTCCCACAACAAATATAGGATCAGACCTTTTTCTCTGGTCCAGCAGGCTGCAGTATATGTACTTCGTAGGGCCAACGGTTTCGTTGGAAGAGGCAATAGACAATGCCATGTTTATATATATGGGTTACCATTCAGTATATTGCAATATATTGTGATACTGTATAAGCAAGGCGATATATTGCAATCTAATCCTAAGAAAACTGTATATACTGAAAAGTATATCGTAAAAAAAGGTTAAATGTTTATTTGCCAGCAGAAGAGGTGGGATCTGCATTTGTATTTATTTGTCCCTGTAACATCCACCCTCATATCACAACTTTTTGTGCAATCTGAGCAGAGGAATTTACATTTGCCTTTATCATAAAAAAAAAGAAAGAAAATCGATTCAGTGCTTTTCAGAATTGCTGCTAAACATAACATTGCAATACTCAAGTGAATCAATATTTTCGTACACCCCTAATATAAAAGCCATGTCAGACAGCTGAAAGAAGCAGTCAGAGGCTGTGGCAAAAAAAAAAAAAAAGATCCTATACGTAATCTGAAAAAGGATTCTAATAATCTGTAGGTACATTTCCTGCTGAGCAGGGGATTCAATACAGAAGTTAAAGAAAGCCATTCATTTAAAATGGGAAATCTACAGGTGGGAGGCTCTGAGATTATGAAACTCACCATTGAGCCTTCTGGTGCAGGGCCTTAAATAAACAAAGCAACTACAAACAAATGTGCCCATATGAGTAACATATCTGCTCTCAACACCGTATGTCATATAGCCACATTACATTTCCAACATCTTCTGTAGCTTATATAGGTCAACTGCCCAAATTGTGCTCTTTGGACTATTTTGTGTGGGTTCACTACATAAAATCCAAATAAAAATCTAAGGTTTTAATGCAATAAAATAGGAAAGGTCATGGTTGGGGCTTCATATCAAAGGGTGAATACATATGCACACACTACTTTTCAGTTTTAGATTTTTTTAGAATTTTGCAAAACAAGCTTATTTTTGGACTTCACCGATTTTGTCTATTATCTGTGGGTCCACTACATGAAATAACAATTTAAATCAAATTAAATTACATGTTTTAATGCAATAAAAAAAACGGCAGGGGGGGTGAACTTTCGCAAGGCACTGCACATAATGTACATTATTGTGACTGTTTTGAGTGTTAGATTTGTAAATATACTATACTGTATGCTATACTGTGCTATAGCTAGCCACTGTACTTACTGCACGGGATCATGCTGCTCTCCCACTGTAACTTTCTTTGGCAGGAGTTGGAGTAGTGATAGACTAACGGTGCTATTGATATCTTTTGATATATATCAGGTATAAGTTTTTATTTTCTTTGAGTCAGGGCTGGACTGGGACAAAAAATCCGCCCTAGCATTTTTGCCCAGACCAACCACCACAACCGGTCACACACAGAACAACTCGTCTTCCAATGCCCCTGAATATGTATACCAGCTGTGCCACTCCCTAAAAACACTTCAACTGTGTAATGAACAAGAGGGAATTAAGGAGGATAAAGAAAGAGAAAATATGACAAATATCTTCAAAAAAGTGCAAAATGTTACCCCATTGTGATGAATTCACTGCGATAAATCCTAAAAAACGTGAGGGCAAAGTATATATTTGTGTTTGTGAGAGAGAGAGACTTTTTGAACTACGTTCCAACCCTCACCTATGGTCATGAGCTTTGGGTGGTGACCGAAAGAATAAGATCGCGAGTACAAGCGGCTAAAATGTGTTTCCACCGTAGGGTGGCTGGGCTCAGCCTTAGGGATAGGGCAAAGAGCTCGGTCATCCGGAGGGAGCTCGGAGTAGAGCCGCTGCTCCTTCGCGTCGAAAGGAGCCAGATGAGGTGGTACAGGCATCTGATTAGGATGCCTCCTGGGCGCCTCCCGTTGGAGGTTATCCGGGCACGCCCTACTGGTAGGAGACCCCGTGGTAGACCCAGAACACGCTGGCGAGATTATATATCTCGTCTGGCCTGGGAATGCCTCGGGATCCTCCAGGAGGATCTGGAAAGCATTGCTGGGGATAGGGACGGCTGGAATACCCTGCTGGGCCTGCTGCCACCACGACTCTGTCCTGGATAAGCGGCGGAAAATGGATGGATGGATGGATGGAGCTAAGACAAGGATGTAGGGGAGACTGGGGACGGTTGCAACACTTTTTGCATTTCTCATTAAACTTATATGTGTCTTCTAATTACCCATGCAATTCAAAGATGACTACATATGACATAGTTAACAAATGTATATGAATTGAAGAAGTCAGATGTTGCAACTGGCCCTAAACCTGAGTGGGCGTTTACACTTGTGTTCAGTTCAGCTCTGTCCACCAACACACGGGGACGTAGTAGTGCTGCAGCAGTTATTATTGGGGGCTGGCCACCTGTACTGCCAGGTCGCTGATGGTGGAAACGCAATCATATCTGCATTTTCTCGTGAAAATGCATTTCTAGTTTAAATTGTCACCCTTACGCGCCCTGCATAAGTTGGCAGACAGTAACTCCTCATCCAATAACCACACTGAAGGACTGTTCAACTCCTTTAATTGAGTCACTGGAGGTAGGTAAAAACTGAAAAAGCATGTGTACTTCCAATGCACTAATCAACACAATATAAATCGGGCAGAGATCGTCTTTACCTCAATCAACAAACTAGCGTCTCCTGGCAGCAATGTGATGACGTCACTCAAACAAATGTTTCTTAAAGGCAGAGAACACATACGAATAGACACGTGCTGTGAATTTCAACCAAAAGACGAGACCGCAAACTGTTCAATTTAAATCTCTTGATCAATTAAATTCTTAATGAAGATTAACATCCCTATTCAAAACAGCTCAGTTATTTTTTTATTAAGAAGATTTGTTTCCCTGGCACAAAAGGGGGAATAAATAACAAATTAGGCCTAAAAACATCGGCATTGGCTATTTGTCAAATTGTTATTTAAAAAATCGGCATCGGCCCAAAATTTCACGATCGGTGCATCCCTACTTTCAACACACTCGTGGGAAATAACAAAAGTCTAATATTCCTTTTCAGTAAATCACTGACAATTATTCACTTGTATCTACATTAAATTACAAATTGAAACTACTTACTTATCCTCAAATGGATCAATTCTTTATTCAAAATCTTCAATGTTGTGGCTAAAGCCGCTCTTCCTTACTGGATTATTTTGTGCAATATCTTTTTTTTTTTTTGCACAATCAGGGCTGGGTGATATCACAAGAAATCCATAATTTTTGTTTCAATATCACTCTATTACGATTATTATCTCTATTATATATAATTATATGTTATGTCTGGTGTTGACTAAAACTTAGAATCCAGAAGAACCCAAAACGTAAAGGAAATACTTTAAGTGTTTTTGACACAGAGCGCACGGTGTAGCCTATTATTTTCAATCATTATGTACACATAATGAAAGAAAGTGCTCTTGACACTACATTGTAAATTCAACTGGACCGCATGTCTGTTGTAGTGGTGAAATATCACACTTTTTTTTGCTCTACCTTGACCCTTCCTCTAACCTCGTTATACAGTTTTTAGGCAGTGCCGTCTGTGACAAATGTTTAGGCCAGGGAGCTGGACCGCCAGCCTCTGGCCTCACGACAGCCACAGATGAGATGATCGATATCAACCTTATGATTGTACATCCAATAATGAGTTATTCAGGTAATCAGGTTGGTAAATTGCGCTAGGCTAGCACAATTTACCTACCTAGTTTCCTCATTTAGATTTTAACTAATGATAATGTTTTGTAAACTATCTTTTGCTTGCGTTGTCATTTGCAGGGATGCTTTGGCTCATTTTGAAATTAAGCTATTTCCATCTACCGGAGACTACACAAAAGCATGTGCTTAATGATAGCTAGCTAGCAAGCAAGCTAGTTTGTTTAATAAACTGTGAGTGTACTTTTACTGTGAATGTGTTTTATCCATGAAGAAAAGACTAAATATGTGATTGGCTACCATATGATTGTAGTCTGTTCAGTTGACAGTGGCCAAAAAAAATTTGACTTAAGGTTAGTGCTGCTACACGTATATATCGAATTTCCCCTTACAATTTATAATAGTAATCTTAGACGTACAGAGGACCATAATGATAATCTTAGGAAATGTAATCAAAATTATAATCTTAATGGAAAAATCAACCACCCCTATGCACACTGACCGAAATAAACGAAACTGAACTTCGAAGTCATGGCTCAAAACTTGAAATCACTTGAATTAAAGCTACAGGCCTCCCATTTATCATACAAAAACAAGTTGTTTCTAGAGCAATCTTTTTATTAATGAATGATTGATTGACGTGGCCCTGTGTCATTCGGCTCCAAAGGGTTAAAGAAGCAATTTAATTGGCCTTCCTTTGACTAGTTGAGAATCTGGAGCTTCAGAAAGTTTGAGTTTGATTATAGTTAAAATGGCCATAAAGAAAAATTACTTTCTTCTGAAACGAGTCTATTGCATGCAAGAAATTGCCAAGAAACTGGGGATCTCAACGGTGTGTACTACTCCCTTCACAAAACAAAGCTCAAACCAGAATATGACGAGAAGTGGCAGGCCCCAGTGGACAACTGAGCAAGAGGACAAGTACATCAGAGTCTCTAGTTTGAGAAAAACAGACGCCACACATGTCTTCAACTGGCAGCTTCATTAAATGGTACCCGCAAAACACCAGTCTCAACATCAGTGACGAAGCAACTCCTGGATGCTAGTAGCGAAGAAAAAGCCATTTCTGAGACTGGCTAATAAAACTACAAGTTTAAGATGTGCTATGTGTACACATATGGACTCCCACAGACTTTAAAATAAACGTTAATTGACTACCAAATAGATTTTCTATTGGGATGTCAGTTTGCACTGAAAAGCTTTTGAATTGTGTAAATAATTATAAATAGCCTAATTAGCCAACTTTTTTATCATAATTTAATCAAAATAATCACAGTTGTGGTATCATCTCACCATGTTATGTAACTTTTACAAGGTGTACGTGTACAAGTATGTGGAATGATGTCCTACCTTCACTAAGAGGGTCCAGGGTGTGGATCATCAACTGAAAGATACTGTTCCTCATTAGACTGTTGTGTAGGGAGGCAGAGCTACCACCTCTCTGGAGCCGAGGCCTGGCCTGCCATCAAAGGAAAAATCAATAATGAATACAAAATGGCGCTGCAGGATTAACTCATTCTAACAGAGTAAACACGGATTCTTTTTTGGATAGCAATCTTTTCGTTTCCGTTTTGATTTGTCAGGTCTCTCCAATAAATACTAGAGCAGTAAATATTAATTACTTAATTATTAATTACTTTTAAGTTAATCTTGAGTCAGTTGAGTTATTAAATGTGTATTGCACATTTCATATACTAAGTCAGTTCAATGTGCTTTACACAAGGTAAGCAGAGAGAAACGTACAAGGAAATACAAAGAAATTAAAAGTTAGAAGATTAAATTCAGAATAGAATTTTAAAGATGAAAATCTTATGCCTGTGCGGATTGTGGTTAAATGACGCTGTTTGGACCCAGTCGTTTGGCCTTCCAATAGGCTCAACAATCTTGCTATTGAGCATTGAAATAGACTAGCTTCATCTGGGTTAATCTTTCCCCAACTTTTTCCACCTCTTTAGTGTTTAGGATGTTTACAATATGTATTTTCAGGACGTCTTCCTTAACTTGTGTCCAGGGGCTGACCATATCTGATTGGCCACCCCATGTGCCACCACATTATCCTAAGCTACGTAAACTGAATTTGTTTATAGGTGTAATTCAGTATTTAACCTGAGACGCGGTAATGTGCCACAGTAGTGTCTAGCCTGCCAAAACACCAGAAAAGAATAAGATCTTGTTTTGATTTGGCAGGTTTGACAAAGCTTCCCTCAACTCTGTTCTGAGGGTAGCCCGACCGAGGGTGTTCACACACCTACTTTGCATACCGACACTGGATTCGTCTGCCGAGATAAGGCTGCAGTTGAAGCTGATGGGACTGGGCCAACTTTCAATGTGCGAGCGAACAGTTATAGTTAGACAGTACCCACATACCCTTACTGCGTTTGTGTTCTCAGTCTGCGACAGCCTGGTAAGTACGCAGATTCTTGCATATATAAATATTTGCAAGCTGACATTTGGAGGATTGTTTTTTATACATTAACCTGCATAGTTGGATAACTTTAAATTAATTTGAATAAAATGTTTACCATCCAGCCAGCCAGCCAGTAACCTAGCTACATTATATGGAACTGTCTAGCTCCAACAGTTAACAACTAACAGTAAACAGGTGTTTAGCTGACCATTGGACTCACAGAAGAGCAAAATTAAATATAGTAGAATCACTCCCAGTGCGAGCAACATCCCATTTAGTACAACATTAGATGTGCTATAGACTCCATACCCTTAAAGCAGCAGTAGATATGATACATTACTGCTCTTAGAGCAGCATTAGATATACCAGAGACACTCCATCCCCAGAGCAGCATTACATTTATTAGATACACCCATACCCCCAAAGCAGCATAACATATACTAGAGACACCCTGCTCTCAGAGCAGCATTATACATATTAGAGACTCTAGACTACCCTTAGAGCTGCATTATACTTATATTCTAGACAATCTAGAGTTCCGGTCCCTGAACGCATTTATGTCCTACCTCAGGACAGCAAAGTCCAACAAGCAGCAGCTAAGAGTGGCGTTGGCCAATGATGGAATTGTCCCCTCCATGACCAAACTGACTTCACTATGTTCTAAACTGACTGAAGGTCTGCACTATTTTCAAATATACAGTACCAGTCAAAGGATTGGACACACCTTTCCATTCACTTAAATGGGAACATGCAGTACTGTAAAAAGGTTTTAGGCAGGTGTGGAAAAAAATGTAATATAAATAAATATATTAATTCAAATTATTGTTTTTTTTTATCAATTAATAAAATACAAACTGGTTTATTATGACCACACTTTGCTTTTAAAACAACATCCCGTGCCAAATACTTGTGCACAGTACTGTATGTCTAAACTTTTGACTGGAGATAGTGACAATGTAATTTTTTGGGAAAACGTAATTTAAGTTACAACTTGGTTGGACAATAAAGACTGCATATTAATTCTTTATTTTATTTCATGCCATCTTCATTTCAAGATATCCATGTGATTTATACTATCAATAGTCAGAAATGGTAAGTAAAAAACATTTTACATTAAATCTTTAAACATCCACTGACAATGACAACAATACATTTAATTTCAGTTAGAGAACCTCACAACCGAACCAAGGTTCTACATTTAATCAATCCCGTAAAAAATCAGCCCTGTCCTCATTCAACAGAAGCCGAATAGTTTTGCATGAAGTCTTCTCTCTCAGACCTTTCTTGAAAGTGGACAGGTCTCTTAATTTGCTTGTTTCGTTATTTTTTCAATGACTCTTTAATGCTTAAAAGGAAATATTGGTCCATCTTGACATTTCCATGAGCTCTGGAACAAGACATATGGGGTTATTGTTCGAACTATATCAATGTTTCCCAGCTGTGGCATCATATAAACATATTTCTGATTAGTTATATATTTTATAGAGCTAACAGTCCCGTGGGAAGAAACAATAAAAGAGGCACACGAAAGAAAGAAACTCCGCTATAGCGAATTAGCAGAACAGCGAGGCTGGAAAACAAAGGTGTGTCCTGTGGAAGTTGGATGCCATGGATTTATCAAAAAACAAACTACTTAAGGAGTTAGAGATCTGCGGCAAAGAATTGTGCCAGTATCCCTGCAAAGTTGGCAGAAAGCGCCTGCAGGAATAGGGAATAGGGGCAGGTATAGGGATAACTCTCAGTTTAATAAACCTTTTTTAATATCTGGCCGTGTCGAGAGCGGATATAGAGGGGGTGGCTCTGAGACGTCATTGCTCACCGTTAAGCCTTCTGGAGATGTCGTGGGCTCAAATTAACGAAACATCCGGGATGGAGGGTGCCCACTTGAAAACCCCAATGACCAATCTGCTCTCAACCCAAGTCCATTCTAAAATACTGGCTTTTGTAGTGCTCATCTTGGAGTATGGCATAATGGATATTATAACATTCTATACTGTGTACATTGAAATATCCCATCCAGATGGTTTTCTGGTGACTGTTGTGAATAGAATTAATAATAAAAAGGGAAAGTCCTTGTGACAGATTGGAGAGACAGCTGACCAGAGGGAAAAGACCCCAATGGGGCAGACATGGGCTAACAGCTCATGTCTGCAGCACTAAACACTAATATGTGGACTGAGTGCACCCATAAAAAGCTACAAACAAAACTAAAGTGAAAATACCCCTAGAGTCGGCGAGAGCGGTGGCGGAAGAAGACTCACATATTGATAACACGGTTTTGACCCTAAGCAACGCAACGACTATGAGCACAAGAAGCACTTCAGAAACCAATCCAATCATAGGTAAAAGTCACCAGATCTGCCCTTGTGGCTGGGAAAAGGTAACAACTGTAAGGGGCCTGAGAAAGGCACACTTTGGTGTTAAGTAGAAAGAGGCAGGAGCGTCGCATTGACCTGTACTTAAGAAGTCAAGCAAGTAAGTCGAATGAAGGCCAGCGGCTGGACAAAAACCAAAGTCCGCAGGCCATCAACAACTTTAGCACTGAGGCGGCACAGACAAGCACCGAAAGACAAGGGGATAAGGTGGTAGAGCCAAATCAGGCACAAAAAACCTCAAAGGAGAAGATCAGTGACCAAAAACCTAAAGTAAAGTGGCCATCAGCTGCTGAAAAGAATGTTTGGGACTCTATTAACATAGACCTAAAAAAAACACTGGAACAGCTATGGGGCACAGTGGAAAGAAAGCTAGATAAAATAGGGGATATCATATATGATTATGGAAAGGAGAGATTTGGGCTACTGGAGAAACTTGGGAAAAACCCAGGTGGAACCCAGAATATCGAGGCGGCAACAGGCGATTGACAAGCTAGTAAAAGAAAGAAGGCTATTAAAAAAGCAATAGGAAAAAGTCATCTGAATCAGAAAAGGTAGGCATTAGAGATTTGCAGGACAGATTACAGAAGCAGTTGTCAACATTGAGGAGAGCCGAGAACCTACGAAGAAACAGAAAGAAGAAAGTATGAGCAAGGAATCAATTCTACAAAGACCCTTCAAAATTACTAAGTCCTTGTTCAACAAAGCAAAAGACGGAACGCTTAAAACAACCAAACAGGAACTGGAGTCCCACTTAAAATATACTCACACAGATGAGAAAATGCATGATGCATTCACAGTTCCCACATATATTCCACCAATTGAGGACCCAGTAGAGCAAATGGACACCAGCCCTCCAAAATGGAAAGAGGTGGAAAATGCCGTCAGACGTGCGCGAGCAGCATCGGCACCAGGACCTAACGGAGTACCTTACAGACTGTATAAAATACCACCCGATGTCCTACGTTTCCTTTGGAAACTACTACTAATAATAATAACAATACATTTGATTTTATAGGCGCATTTCTAGACACCCAAGGTCACCGTACATGGCATAGAATGAAGAAACATCCATCCATCCACTCATCCATCCATTTTCCGCCGCTTATCCGGGGCCGGGTCACGGTGGCAGCAGGCTAAAAAGGGTAGTCCAGACGTCCCTATCCCCAGCAACACTTTCCAGCTCCTCCTGGAGGATCCCGAGGCGTTCCCAGGTCAGATGAGATATATAATCCCTCCAGCGTGTTCTGGGTCTACCCAGGGGTCTCCTACCAGTAAGGCGTGCCCGGAAAACCTCCAACGGGAGGCGCCTAGGAGGCATCCTAATCAGATGCCCGAACCACCTCATCAGGCTCCTTTCGTCGCGAAGGAGCAGCGGCTCAACTCCAAGCTCCCTCCGGACGACTGACCTCTTTACCCTATCCCTAAGGCTGAGCCCAGCCACCCTACGGAGGAAACACATTTCAGCCCCCCCCCCCCCGAACAGCCCCGCAAGGGTAAAGACTTGGTCCACAGTTCCACGACCAGAACGGAATCCGCATTGCTCCTCCTGGATCTGAGGTTCGACAATCGGTCGGAGTCTTCTTTCCAACACCCTGGCATAAGCTTTCCCAGGTAGGCTGAGAAGTGTCATACCCCGATAATTGGAGCACACCCTCCGGTCCCCCTTTTTAAAAATGGGAACCACCACCCCGGTCTGCCATTCCAATGGTACTGTCCCCGTCCTCCATGCGACACCGAAGAGGCGTGCCACCCAAGACAGCCGAAAAATTTACAGAGCCTTCAGCATCGAATATCATCCACACCTGGTGCCTTACCGCTGAGGAGCTTCTCAACTACCTCAGTGACCTCTGCCAGGGATATGGCTGAGACTTACCCTGAGTTTTCGAACTCTGCCTCCTCCACAGAGGACGTGTTGGAGGGGTTAAGAAGTTCCTCAAAGTGCTCCTTCCACCGCCCGACGATATCCCCCGTCCGGGTCAGCAGTTCTCCTCCCCTGCTCAACAGAGCCTGGGCCAATCCCTGCCTTCCCTTTCTGAGCCGTTTAACAGTTTGCCAGTACTTCCTTGAGGCCAACTGAAAGTCCTTCTCCATAGCCTCCCTGAACTCCTCCCACACCCGGGTTTTTGCATCTTTGACTACTGAAGCTGCAGCCCTTCGGGGCGCCTGGTACCCGTCTGCTGCTTCAGGAGACCCCTGAGCCAGCCAAGCCCAAAAGGCCTCCTTCTCCAGTCTGACGGCTTCCTTCACCGCTGGTGTCTACCAGCGGGGTCTTTGGTTGCCGCCACGGCAGGCACCGACGACCTTCTGATCACAACTCCTAGCAGCCGCTTCCACAATGGAGGTTTTGAACATGGTCCACTCGGAATCAATGTTCCCAACCTCCCCCGGGAT
>JAVQIZ010151230.1:0-30172 GCA_036023535.2 Galaxias brevipinnis | reverse complement strand
CATGACTGGCATTAGGATCATTGGTGTTGCACTCTCCTAGTTTTCTACCTATCTCACTGACAGTTTGTGCAGCTGGAGAACCACAAGTCCTAAAGCTCTTAGAGTGACATCCTCAAATTCTGGGGAATTAGCTAGTGGTTACATGTGTATTTTGAAGAAGAAAAAAAAATCTTTAGAAATGTAGTGAAGTACACTGGTCGCAAGTATTATTAATTAGGCATGATTCATAAAATCATACACTTGTGGATTGTAGGAATGGTCAGGTCTAAAAATTCACTGCATATTTTGGAGTATTTGCTGTGTGCATGAATCTCATTGTAATGTTTTTTTTTATGTACACTACTAGAGGTCAGCCGACTTGATAGGTAATATTTTGCTCCCCCGACAACAAACAGAAGATCTTATCATAATGTGCCCTCATTTTGTGCACATGTGCACACCTCATTCAAATGGGCTTTGCATCTTGGTCAACCCAGCAACTCGCTTAATCCTGCAACTGGGTCAACCCTGCAACTAGGTGATCATTGCAACAAGTTCTCCAATACTCTAACGGCTTATAGCAGACTTTATAATTATGAAGTGTGATAAGGTTACACATGCCAAACATTATGATGTCACATAAAAAAGCAACAAATACATTTAACACAATTTGAAAACTTCCAAGTTATATCAATAAAGACTAGAATGCTGCCTAAAGGTACTATACGCAATATGTTCACAGCACATGGTCCTTCCATAGACGTTTATTTTACAGGAAGTAAGCAAATTTAGGAAATATGATGAAAGGCGTGGACATATGTCTTTCACTGTTTTTCGTCAGGTCTGTACAAAACCCCTTAGGTAGTAACCGTTTTTTGATGATGGTCTAAAGCTAGAATGAAAGTTAGTAAGAATGTGCATTCTAGTTTGTCACTAGCCTAGATGTGAATTTTGGTGTTTCCCTTTTCTATCTTTTTTAACTTTGCTACCTTCAGAGAGTGACAGCAAATTGTAATTTAAATCACTTTAATTTATAGCTTAACTCAAAGTAATTACGCAAATGCAATTGATTGAATTTAATATACATTCTGCCGCAAAGGTTTATAGGGAAATGCTACTTCAGTCTCACTTTACATAGACTATTGCATCAGTTAAGTTGACATGTTGAGGTAAATTACACAAAAAAAAGTCCAATTCCAAAGACCTGCTCAGCATTTATCTTTTGAAATTTAAAGCATGGCGGGGGAATAGCTACCACTGAACTGAAATGATTGACTTTTAAATTTCAACTACACCAACTTAGAATGGCGTTGTTTACAAGTAAATCATAACACATCTTTTTTAATCCAGTGTGGCTATCAAGCAACAGGGAAACAATGTAGACTAATGAGGGGTTTCCTTGCTAATATGGTATGATTCCTGCATGTCACAAAGTAATGTTGTTTGCATTTGAATGCCCCACTGTAATGACTGCATTTGCTTAAATGCTCCCTATAGATACCGGGGATGCCATTCTGACGACAAATCAACCCTATTCAGCCATAGAACAAGCTCAGCAGTGTGGGATGTGCATTAAATTAATTTCTACTGATGGTATTGGACACGCAAAACATCGGTTGGTCAAACGTGTATATGCAGTATAATCATATCAAAAAAAAAATTAAACGTCATTATGCATATATTCATATATAAGCCTGTATTTTCAATAACATTACTTTCATGGTTAAAACATTAAATTCGAGAATTAGGCTACTTACTTTCTACTTGAGCTTTGATTTTGCAAATCGAGGGGATTAACACCACGTAGAATAGGCCTTTCCAAAACGAAGACATTTCTCCGGCCAATAAAAAAAACACTAACTTGACGATAAGGATTCCGAGTTCCTCAGCAAATATTTTGCCACTGGATTTAGACCCATATTCAAGCGTAAAAGTTTAGAAGTGTTTTACTCTCCTGTTTCCGTGGGGCGGTCCATCAGACTAAATGCTGCGCAGTCGATGTCGATTTCAACACAGCCCTCCCACAACTACTAGGGAGAGCCAGCTCCGTAGTTCTGATTCTTATTTCTGTGTTCAGGTTTACCTGCACTAGTAGCGCATAAAACCGGCCAGACTATACAGCTATGGGCGAGCTGGGCGGGCTGCTGCTTAGGGGCCCGACGCAAATGATACAATTTAACATGATCAGTTGTGGTTTAATCATAAGATTTGGAAATAGTGGTCCTTATAATGAATGCTTTTATATTCTGCATTGCTGCACAAATAAAATTCAATTCAGCTTATAAAATCTTGACCATCTCCATTTTGTAACGTGCTGAGGATAAAGAGGAGAAAGGGGAAAATAAAGAAAGACACAAAGGCTGACAGTTAAATTAATATTTTTCATACGGAGTCATGAAAGGGACATTAAGAAAAAAATCTAGCGACCATCTGGTGATCACAAGATACTATAGTGCGCACCAGAGATAATCTGAGTATTTGCACTAGATATCAGTTTTATGGCCAGTGATCAAACTATACCTATGGGGTTAAATGTAATGATATTGTTCATGTATTGTCCCCCATTTATTGATATTAGATAACTCAATGACATTTGCAATGTATTAATAAATCATATGGACTGTCTGAATGATAAGGCTAGATTTGCTATATCTTTGCCTATCAAAAATCATAAACTCCTTTCATACTGTATGACAATGTGCTATGTTCAAAACGTGTCTTTCTTAATAAATAGGCTACATATACACACCCCCTCTGGCCTATTCATAACCAATATTGTGATATGATATTACTTAACACGTTTTATAGACCACAATAATAGCAAAACATTTGGTTTTGAAAACCTTATGATAGTACTTTGTTGTAGGTCAGGCATGTACAGTAAGCTACGAGGTGCATACATACGCACGAAATGGTGCGCAAAATTCTATCTGGTACGCACCAGATCTGGTACACACGAAATATAATCAGGTGCGCAAAAGATGCAATCTCGTACGCGCGAGATATTATCTGGTGCGCACGAGATAGTATCTGGTGAGTAAGAGATAGTATCGTCTGGTGAGCACTACATAGTATCTGGTGCTTTTGTTTAATGACCCTTTAGGAGCAACGTATTTTCACACATTAGAATTATTATTTTTTTGGCTATATCTAATTTACCAACCTAGCAACGGTCAAGCTTTTAGCTTTTGTCATCACAGCCAATAGCCTCTGGAAAGGAAAATATACACCTTGCCAGCTCATAGACCTTTGACTGTCTCATAATGAAAGCATGGTGTTCATAAACTATGGTAGGTTGAAATCAGACATTCAGCCTTGCCAGAGTTAAGCATCAGGTGGAGGACACATCAGTAGAGTCGCTTCAGCATTTATAGTGCACTACATGTGTGTGTAAGACAAACCCTAGTGACTTGGTGCATGAAGAATGCACTTATTTAATTGTAACCGCATGCATTTTGTACAACTCTGTAATTGTAGCCTAGGACTCTTCTACTTTGGATGTTTCATTGTCAAAAGGGCAAGATTAATTTTCATACACTTTTCTTGGCACTCTTATCTAGTCTAGACAGTTATTCTTCCAATATTACACCAATATTTACATTTTAACCAGGAGAAGTGAAGAGTGTATATGTGTGTCTCTGAGAGGGTTAGGGTTATGTGCCTATGTGTGTGTTTGAGAGGGCAAGGGTTCTGTGCCTGTGTGTGCCCATCTGAGAGGAAACAGGCAATCATCTAAGTGCCATATGCAGACATATCTTAAGTGGCAGATTTTTGAATAGTCTGGTATCATGATAAATAATCATGGCTAATTTCATATACTTGTTTTATTGTCATTGAAGCACTTATTTCACTCATTCAAACTTTAAAACCTCAAAGGCACCCCGACTTCTCTAGCAGCACAATGCATGAAGGGATTTGAGCTTAAACACCAAACGACAAGTATAAGAAAAACATCAGACGTTATATATTTTTGGTCATCTTTTTTTTTAAAGCGCACTAGATGTATTGACCCGTCATTACGTCAATGTAATGTACGTAGTAAGAGTGAGAGGATATACTACTAGGTCTGAATAGTACAAAATAGGAAAAAAGGGGTTGTCTCTATATGGTCGTGTAACATATGCATATGTACTTTAGTCCACAGTCTGGTAGAGCTGTGTGACAACAAAATAAACACGTCTGTTGTACCAGATGGACAAATATAGCTTGTATTTTAAGGGTGTGCTGGGCTCAACTCTTTCGTAGGCTGACATCAGTGCTAGGTAAAAGCCCAGATAAAGATGTGCTGTCGGAGAGATCTTCTATTTTCAGTACAAGAAAAGCTTCACGACTGATTCCAAGTAACTCCCGAAGACCATTGTTCTCCAACTGCAACAAAAGGAGCACATAACTATAATCAGCCAGGACAAAAATTGACATTCACAAATTGCAATGAATGTGGGGTTAAAACAAACTTTTCAATAATTAAATCCACAATAGTCACGGCCCGATGGTTTACGTGGATTACATGTATTGTAATCTTTTCTAATATTTTCAGAACCTACAAAATATATCACTTGCTTTTCATCAAGAAGGGTTTATTTGTCAATTAGAAACTGCGCCCAGGGGTTTTTAGCCACACACACTGGCTACTTCTTTAGGTCATTTCTGAAACCTCCCTTTATGGTCTGATCCAACATCTTGCATCTCTTCTTATGCAGCTTGGTAGACGAGATTGGCAAAGATCCACAGCATCAAATACCTCTTATGTTCCAGCTTTGCCAAGTTAGCTATTTTTGAGAACACGATTGTTTGTCCCAGTATGAACAGTCAACATCAACTGTAATAGGTGTAGGTCTATGCACATAATCTGCATTACATATTTTGAGTGGTCAAATAATTATGTAAAAAGTGCTGCAGTTAATGTTAATTTACTTTTTCACACAACTTTTCAGAATTACTGTTGCTTTTTGTTTAGGGTTGGTTTGTACTAAGGAAGCCCAACAATGTATCTGAAGTCAACAGGCAAGTCCATGGTTAACGATACAAATTGTGTGTTTCTGTATTCCATGATTTTCATTTGTCATCTTTTATACTGGCCAGGGCACCTAATTTTAAATCTTAAAGGGACCTATTATGCTTTTTGGATTTTTCCCTTTCTCTTCGCTTATATTATAGCTTTGTGTGGATGTAAAAGGTCTGAAAAGTTACAAAGCCCACGCCAAAGAAAGCTACCCTCTCACAGAAAACACTGCTTCTGAACTGCCTGAAACGCCTTGTTTGTAGTCCAGCGTTTTCTTCCGTAATTTATCTACATCACTAAGTCACACATTTGAATAATGTTTGGCACGCCCTTAACCAGAGCCAGTCAGAGTGGATGCCGGGTGGTTTCGCCATGTCGTGAAAACACTGTTTTGGTAAAAGCAAAGGCAAATTCCCTTTGTTTGGCCAGCTGACCAATCAGAGCAAACTGGGCTCATCGGGAGGGGGGACCTTAAAGAGACAGGAGCTAAACTGGAGCGTTTCAGACAGAGGATGAATAGAGGTGCTGCAGATCCAGGCAGTTTGGATAAAATAAATTGTTTTAGGTAACATTAAAACGAGTAAATCTATTCTAGTAGAACTCCTAAATAACGTTATGAACCTGAAAATATGCATAATATAGCCCCTTTAAAATTAACCCCTAAATCTACCACCCATCCCTACCATTTGTTAAACTCTTTTGACCATCCTAAGTCTACTTCCATCACCCCCTATTTCTCTGCTTCATCGACTCTACTTCATCACCATCCCAAGTCGGTTATTTATTTATTGCTGAGGACATTATGTTAATGCTCAGGGGGATTGCAGCTAAAATAACTCTTAGCCTGATGGACTCTGGTATTAATCACATACATCAACATACAGCTGTTCTAATTGCCATTGCCTGCTTTCTCACACGACACATTTCATTTTAGACCTACTGGACACAACTTAAGCCATTGTCAAGCAAAGTTGTGCCATTTAAATAGCTTAGCGCGAGCGTGCATGGACATAAGTTTGTAACATCCCAAATAGTGTACTATTCCTTTGAAACAGTTATCTGGGCCAGTTGCAACATGCATTTAGATTGTTTATTGCAAATTGTTTAAAAGGTCAAAACTAAAACTTGCAGAATGTTCCTTAATCACAATATTATCTTGTGATGTGGGATGAATAATAGTGACCATTTTGTAACGTCTCGCCAACACTAGTAGTAACAATTTGTTTTGTTGCCGCTTGGCATCTTGCTTGTTCACCTCTAGTTGAACGATCCTCTCTTCGTCTTCACAGAGCCTCCCATCGTCCACTTCAATTGCCTTTCTCATCACTGTGGCCATCTCATTAATTTTATCTATGTGTGATTGCATTTCCTGCCAAGAGACCAAAACATGTTAGTCAAAGGCTTAAAGTCACACTAAAGCAATTGGTGGTTAAATACATTAATCTATTAGAATGTAATCCCACTTGTAGCTAGATTCCTGCATACATCCTCAAGATATGTAATTTCAGCAGTGCTTTTTGTCTTCATTATTTTGCAATATGACAGCTTACACACCCTCAAAAGCATCTTCTAATCCGTTAAATTCTTGTGACAGAGCAAAGTCCAGAATAAAAACCTTTCCCTATAAAAGGGGTAAGTCAAAGACATTGTCAAGAGAAAGGTAAAAAAAAAATAAAAAAATACTTCAGCAGGTGTGATTACCAACGGAAAAAACAAAAAGGAGTTCCTTTTGACCGTCAAATATGATGGGAATAGGTTGGCAATTGAACTTGGAACGCTGCACTTTTCAGCGACCAATTACCATAAAATAGAGCGATTCTATGATTTTAAGTCCAGAGTTGATCCGCAGGCAGTGGCGAGTTTTAAAACGACATGCAGATGATAACAGTAAAAATCACATGCACTTCTTTAATAAGTTATGGACAGTTTCCGATTATAAAGTCATATTTTAAATATGTTTTTAGATTATTATAACTTTAGTGCATTATTAACTTGTCTAGGCATGTGTGTACTGAAACTGTGACACCTGCGCCAAGCTATCACTCATAGGTTTCTAGTCCAACTGTCAAAATTTTACTTGAAAATGTAATTACTCAAGAACAGTTGAAATACAATGGATGATCTGGACAAGTTGAGAAGACTTGGAAATATGATAGCATATCCCAAATATGCATACATGGCACAATATTTGTACTTTAGTGGTGCATAAATACTACTATACTATTTAGTATGGCAGAAAAACATTTATCATGCTCCAACACAAAGTATGTCAAATTCAGTGTGCCAAAAATACCAAGATGCCTTACTGCATCCGGTTGCATTTTTTCCATCATATACTTAACTCCAGTCAACAAAAAAAAAGAAAGAGACATTTAAGAATTGGGTGTTACTTACTGTGGTATGTTGTTCTTTCAGTTGGGTGACGATGGCAGGATCGTCTCTCTTGCTTGTCATAAGTAATCTGAAGACCTGCTCCCTATATTTGGTCATAATAAGTTCAAGGGCAGACTGGTGTTCTTCCAACGATGTCCGCAACTCTGAAAGAAGAAACATTCCAACCATGACACTGATGCATCACCAACCAAAATTAGTTAAAAATGTGTCTAAAATGAGCAGTGTTTTTTTATTTTTTTTTCACACCCATGTTAATAACCTTTATTTTCCTGCTGAAGGTCACGGATCTGCCGATTTTCCTGTTGAATACCCATTACAAGGCTGGAGCGGGGCCGATGCCGGGCAACCTGATTCAGAGACTCAATCTCTTCCTGATACTGCCAGTAGGAATACAACACATTATTTAGATTGGATAAAAACCAACAAATAAAAAACAGAATAATATAGAGTATTTTGGGTATAGTGTAATACCTGTTTCATTGCTTCTACTCGCTTGTTTAGAGAGGTTGTCTGCTCAATAAGCATCTCTGCTGCATTGTCATGGTTGCGAAGTCGTTCCACCAAAGCCTTGGCATCCGCCAAAACCATCTCAAGTGTACAAGTCATTCCTGTAAAAATGCAATCAAGTAGGATAAACAAATACTGTAAGTCACTCAGATATAACTGTCAGGTTTTAGTTGTCTACTGACATGTCAATGAGTTCAGTACAAACATATTTTTAACAAACCAATACAGGAATCATAACAAAACTAAAATAAGAATGAGATTTTATGCAGCCTAAGCATTGGGGTAGCTAGCTGAAAGTGGCCTCTCAACGTCAACAACAGGATGGCCCTACTTCAATTCTTGCAAGTGACAGAGGAATGATACACAGACAGTACAGGACATATACAATATTATATACTATAAAACAAAAATAAAATGTCATCATAGTACTTCCTGTACTGTCTATGGATCATTCCTCTGATCTTCAACAACATGTTAGCATACTTGCAACCTCCAAAATACCATACTTGGCTTATTATATTGTTATGGAAATGTATTTTGTTGTGTTTTTTACTCAAGTTCTATTCTATGTTTCTGGACAAACTGTCAGCATTTAGGCAAATAGCCAAAAGTAACGATTTATTTGAAGTCCATGGTCAAGTGGATGCAAACGTTATACGCACAAGTTGGGACATATCCATAAAGAATCAATGCTCATTGTTACGTACAACATCAAACATTTCGAGCTATTATTCTCTCAGATTCCAAAGATATATTGTGAACCTCTTAATCTCGAACATTTTGTTAATTTAATAGAAGCCTTCTTTAAATTGAAGCTACCCCTGAGTTAGCGGTAGCAACACCGGTGTTTACTTTTTTGAGACACTAATAAAACGATGACTGAAAAAACTCGAAGACGCATTGTTTGTCTAGTCAAGCAGAGTAGGAACCCCGAGCAACTTTCTTTATCGCTTTGACTTCGTAGAACTTAGGGATATTTGACCTGCCTTCCCCTTGCACAGACAGTAGTACTCGTTAACTTTTGTTAGCAATTTTAGCCAAGCTAGCTAGATGACAAGGATGCACCAATATTTAAAATGTTTACATCAATGTTGCTTGGTCGATACGTTAAAAGAACTTGACTTCTCCATATCTGTCAAAATACAAAGTTTCATAGCTTAAATATAATTACAAATGTTTGTTGTTTTACCTCAGAAATCTGTCAAATGCTTTCTTGGGGCACTTCCTGTAACGACGTGATATATGGGGGCTGTTCCAGGCAGTCTATACAGACATTATTGGCAATACGTCACAAACGTTGCTTCGTTTTGGCCGCACCCCCTTTGGGTAAAACAATCCAACATCGCCAAACGTCAGACGGCCTGGAAAACAGCCAATTATAGTCTTCTAGCTCTATGACTTGTAGACGTTAAATCTACTTTTGTCGAGTTTAACCCCAGGCTATCCATCAAGCTAGATAAGTGAAAAGCCTGGCTTATATAGATAAGTCTGGCTAATTTCAGTGAGAGATCCGTTCTATTACTGTGGCTAATATGAGTTACCAAGGTAATTTATACTACTGAACGAGCCTGCTCCACAGCAGGCTAACTGTCAAGCTTAGTTTAGCTGTGTAACAAAGAATATCCAACAGGCGGAAACAAAATCCCAAAAGACAGTTCCGTCAAGCATCTATTCTTGCTCGCTCCACTTTGCCACTTAACTTATATCCGTATTCGGAAACATACGTAGGTCCAGACCTTTTTCTCAGTGTGACCAAGCATGAATATAAGTGTTTATAGTTCTGCATTTCCTGTGTTCGCAATGAGCTTCCCACATCACACATAAAAAAATGCTGAATTGACTAATCAAGGTCCGCAGTGGCATTCCATGTGCTATATGTAATTGCATTATTTGTGACAGAAATCGATATAAAATACAATGTTACATTGAAAATGACATTTCTTTGTCACCATATCTAAAATAACTATTAACCACATTATGCTTTAATGGAAAAACATACAGTAGACAACTTTCAGCTGACCTCGAGTCAGGATCCAACCCGTGTCCCTGCTATAAGGACTGGTCATCTGTGACACGCCTTAGCCGGATGAGCTATCAAGGAACACTATTCCTCTGAAAATTAAACACATCTCGGATATTATCGTGCCTGCTGATATAGCCACAATCTCTTCATAACAATTTCAATGTTAATTTATATAAAAAGGTAAGCATCTAAATAATGCATTTAATCGGTCTTAAATTTTTGGCCACTCACTTTCCCTCGCCTTGAAAATCGCAGCAGTATTGCCCTTTTTGGTGATGAGACAGTGGCGAATTCCTTTGACGTGTTTTTCTTGCAAGAATAGCACCGCTCTTTCTAGTTTTTGTGACACTTTATCTGCTTTTTGACAATCGATTGTTCCAGGCTGCTTCTGTTCTCTGTGCGCGCACACAATGCCAGCTTGTACAAGCCTGGCTCGAGTTAACATTGACTGGAGACGGCCGAATTATGTTCATGGAACGGCTTGAGGCTTAAGTCAAAGTTGACGTTTGTTCAAGCCAGGCTTTTTCTATTAAGCGCCGATTTCATCAGCGCGGTTGATGGAATACCCCCCTGGTCTCAGTCGGTTAACCCTGGATATATAAAATAAATACTACTACTACTACTACTACTACTACTACTACTAATAATAATAATAATCGTGTGAACTTCCACCCTGCGCCTCATTTTGTCTGCCGTTTTAAGACTGCTGTAGTACTTTTTCTCTGTCTCGACTTTTGATCCCTACCCACTTGCCAAAAGAGCCAGATAGATGACAGAAGGACTCCATGGCTGCATCCGAATTCAATCTAAATCCTTGCTTCCTCACGTTCCATTCCCTTGATTGGAGGGGGAATCCCCGAAATCCCAGAATGTATAATAGTGATGTTAAATAGCGGAGGGCAGGTCCATTCTGTTTTGTGCAAGGGAAGGGAGAATCCACATTCCCTCAATCTCGATTTTACATCCTCCAGTGGAGTCATCAAAAAAGAACCCTTTAGCGGTGAGTGTATCCCAGAATGCATTGTGCTTAAGACGTTAACCTTTCGCTCCCAGGCTTTTAAATACGGCGGAATAAAACTGTGTACAAATGTAAGCATTGCACGATGGTAGTGGTGTTTAAATGTTGTCTAATACAAATTAATATATATTAATAGCATTAAGGCTGCAACCTCGACTGGCTCCATTTCTCCTAAGCACCGAAACACATCTTTCTTACAACTTCCCGTCTTGAAGCTAGAGTTATCCAATTCCAAAATATCCTGCCTTACTCCCTCTCTTCAAGGTAGGGCTCACTTATGATTACGTCACAGAAACGTCTCTGGAGGAATCACTCCATTGGGGGTGGTAAGGAAGATCATATCTTCAATCAGGACTAGGAATGTAACAATGCTTCGCAAGACAGTTAAATCACAATGCAAAGATGTGACGATTCAAATCGGTCAAAAATTAATTGCGATACAAGCCCTAAAGCTAAACATTGGCTCGTTCGCTAGTGGAGGCTAACGCTAATGGTTTTATGTATATACTGTGTGTTATGACATCTCTCTCATAGTTATGGTCATGATGACCATAACTATGACAGTCATGTGTATAATGCTATTTCGTAAATGGGTAGTTGTTTCTGCATGATTCTCTAGGACAGCTGTCCCATTCATTCCCGGGGAACGAGTGCCAACCTCACTTGAACATAATCGTAAAAAAAATACATATATATATTTTTCTTATAAATGGAAACAGATTGTATAGAATATGTATAGACTTGTGAATTGTTTTGCATAATTTATTCATAACCTTGAAAATAGAAAGTATTTTGTAGTTTCTGTCACACAAATAATGAAAGGTCATAATTTGTCTTCAGTATCAATTCATCTTTTTTGTTGTGAGAAAATCGCACCGTAAATCCATTATCGTGAATCGGACCGTCAGTTAAGTGTATGTTACATCCCCATGTTACTGCACTGCAACAGGTTTGTAAGCACCATCAACACTAGGGATGTTTCTTACACCATTCTTTTACAATAACAACAAATACAATGCACTAGACATGACTGTTTTATTCATAATTACAACAAACAAACCATACATGTTAGATACTAGTAGTTGATGACGCTAGTGATTATTGCACGGAATTTCAAAGAGAACAGCACAGGTCTCTTGATTTAGCACAACTACTTTATCGAGAACCAGAAAGGCATAATGGTATAAAAAAATTCCGCATTAACAACATATTTTCTTTAGACAAAC
Organism: Galaxias brevipinnis; assembly: GCA_036023535.2. Classification (NCBI taxonomy): domain Eukaryota; kingdom Metazoa; phylum Chordata; class Actinopteri; order Galaxiiformes; family Galaxiidae; genus Galaxias; species Galaxias brevipinnis. The sequence goes on along the minus strand of JAVQIZ010151230.1, from coordinate 18,023 downwards.
GACAAGTATCCCTGAGATACATTTTGAACACTTGAAATTATGTCTGCTATATCAATTTGTTAAATAAAAAGAACTTCTGTTATTAGGCTTATCCAGTCACTCAAGAGAACCGCAAGGTAACATCCTCTCCGAAAACACTTTGAATGGCTGGCTGTCTGACTGAACAGTGAAGAAAAGTACAAAGGTCAGTGGTTTCTATTTTAAAACGTTTGTCTAAGATGACGTAGCTAAATTAACAAAGTTAAATGACAACTTTAAAAAGTAGATTTATTCAAGTTTGTAGTATTATTTGAAAGCGAATACCTTCTTATTTCTTACAAATGTGCTGTTGGGAAATATAGGCTATTCATAAATACAAGAGATAGAGGACAAACAACTCCTCCAGCTTGTTGTTAGCCCTATGTAAACACGTGATTCATTTTATCACAGTTCAATTACAGTGAATCAGCATTGATGGTTAAAAAGACAAGTGTTTCCCCTTTCATTACATACATCACTTACTTTTAAGTTATTTTTAATATCAAAATTCATTAAAATACATAAAACGTTAAACAATAATAAGAGAACGACGGGCCGGTGCGTCTATTAACAGGCTTGATCAAGATGGCCAATGGGACACGTGTTGAGAACGTTTGACCCTTGCCTGCATGCATGATCTAAAAGTGAGCGTTACGTCTTTATTGTAGACCTGCTGGAACAACGCAGTTAAACCAAGCTGCTAAATTCGTAACCAATCACGTAATGAATCAGTAATACACGTTTTCATAGGCCTTGGACCACAACAACTCTTCAGTCAAAAATGGCGGACAGGCTAACACAACTTCAAGATGCTATTAATTCGGTGTGTAACCCTAATACATTGGGTTTTTATAATGCGCTAAATATTTAAAAATGCTACTTGACACATTGACTTATCTATAAGGAGATGCAGCTAAACATATTCAAAGGGAACTAACAATAACGTTAGCTAATGCGTTACGTTTAGCAATCTAACACACATTAGCTTAGACTAACTAGGAAGCTAACAAAGTTATTGGTTAACTAGCAGCGTGAAATCTTAAGATGAACATTTTGGCGTGTTTATTCTTTCTATTTTTACTATCAACGTGAGCTATCGGAGTTGACATATGTCTTTTGGTCTTCTAAATGTGCCCTAAACTTAACCTATCGACGGACATTACCATATCAATTTCCCTATTAAAAAATTAGCTGCGACGGGGTGTGCACTGCTTTTAACATGTCATGTGAAACTCTTTCACTTGTCTGTCTAATAATGGTACATCTCTGGTTAGCTGTGATGTGTTTTGTTCAATTATGATTCCAAGGCTTTGTGCAGACTAACTTGTCCTTTTCCTTGTGCGAAGCTTGCCGATCAGTTTTGCAACGCTATCGGGGTACTTCAACAATGTGCACCTCCTGCCTCGTTCAACAATATACAGACTGCGATCAACAAAGATCAGCCATCAAATCCCACTGAAGGTACATAGCCTTTCAATATGCACTTTTTCTTTTATTGGGGATTTAACTTGTTCAAGTACTGGGGAATTCTTGACAGGAGAGGAGGAATCACATTTTCAACAACTTACTGCATCATAATTATTTTTGAGAGATTTCTTAATTTGATTGATGCAGTAAGCATAATTTTGTTGCCATTTTGATTGAATATATTCAGTAAAATTATCAAGATGATGGTTTGCAAACATTGTGATACCCCCACCCACAAACGCCTTTAAGAAGCTATCATGAAAGTCAGGGCCATACTCTCTGAAGGCTGCACAGTATATATTATTGAGTTTCTTTAGTAGGTGAATTATTTAGTAATTTGTATCATCATAAGAAATAAATACATTTGAGACTTTCTCCTGTACAAGTAAATCTGGGATGGATAGTATACTAGTGGGCTAGCCTATGTAACAAACGTCCTTAGTTCAGATTGACAAATTGTTTACTTGCCTCACTAAAGGTAAGAAAAACTAAAATAAAACAATTATTTGGGCAGTCAAGTCTCACCTTTGAAAATAAACAGACTGAGGCCAATGATATGAGGCGAGATGAGTATATAGGATTGAAAGTTCAGATACTACCTAAAACGAAGAAACATGGACAGAAATGTAGGGTTACCTTCAATATGAATTTTATTGTATATTACTTTAAAGCCATTACCTTTTTAGAGATGGGTATGAGACATCAAATTAAGTAGAACACATTTTAAACCTTAACCTTAGTATTAATTGTATGGACAATGTTCCAAATCTAAAGCCTAAACAAACAGAATTGATAGTGACAAACAATATTACTATTTATTCATAATGTTTTGGCTGCATATGTTTTGCTCAACAAGAACTGATAAATAAATTGCCAGCTACAAGTGCAGTCAACAGGAAACCGAAACCTTGTCTCTTAAGTAAGTAGATGTTGAAGTTAATTTTGCTCAGGGGAGTGAGTATTATCTTAATCTTAGAATATTAATAACGTAGCTTCGTCACTTAGCCTACTATTGTCTTTTGTACATTTATAACGTTCATCTGACAACAAATATTGCGCACAGGTCTTCAAACTGCCAATTTTAAGCTACGTCTTAATGCTTGTGTTGTCAATTAAATTTGATCTAAATTCCATGTTTTCATCAATGCCCTAGGAAATATATAAAGGTATAATATTTCAACATAGTATTATTTCTTATTGCTATTTCATCGTTTTCAGAGTATGCACAGTTATTTGCAGCTCTAATTGCCCGGACAGCTAAAGATGTGGATGTGCTTATTGACTCTCTGCCTAGTGAAGAGTCAACTGCTGCTCTTCAAGTAAGGACGTGCATATTTCTTCTACCACCATTTTCTTTTGATCTTCTTCTAGGACATACTGTACAGTGACATATTTTACAATGAAAATGTCATAGTTGTAGCGTTGGATCAAAGTTAATGAAGTATGACAAATTGTTCACAGGCAGCTAGCTTACGGCAACTGGAAGAGGAGAACCATGATGCTGCAGCTCGTCTAGAGGAGGTGGTATACCGTGGGGACATGCTTCTGGAGAAGATTCAAAGCGCTCTGGCTGACATAGCTCAGTCTCAACTCCGTACACGCAGTGGCGCACCTAGCCAACCCTCACCGACCCAATCCTGACCCCATGCCAATGCAAGATATAAGACTGATTACCTATTTCCCCTCAAACCAATCCTTCTCAAACACCACCGGACTGCCTAAAAAACCTTCACAAACACAGTGTCTTGAAAACTTTAGAAACCAACAACTGGGACTTGAGTAAGTATGTATGGAAACAAAAGTTAGGAGATGTGTACACAATTTGTCATATCTGACTTTAAGTATCTTGTCTGTTATACATTTCTGTATAGCAACCAAAACTGCATGATTCACATTAAAATACAAAGTAGAATACATCCATAGCTCCTACGCAAAATTATTGCGGTAACACCCTGTTTTATGGACTTAATTTATATTAATTACTGCAGGCTACTCAATGAATTGACATATAGTTGGAAAATATTTGCATAGAACCTTTTCAATCCTAGCAGCAAGCAATGTAACTTATTGTATGTTTGGTTTTTTCATTTAAAAAAGGTTTTATAGGCTCATTGAAGACTTTTTCTGTCCATTTTTTATATGTATGTCTACGTTACCTTCTTAGATAAGGTCAAGTTTAGGCTTTCGTCTTTAGTGGACTGCCAATTTGTTATACAATCCACTTTGTTTCAAGTTTTTTTCCTCTATTAACTGTACACTCTTGTCTATACCCTTTGCACACGTTCCTGCTGTATCAACTGACTTTATGATGTGTAAGAAAGAAAGAAAAATCTGTCCAGCTATAACATATTTCACAAAGGAACGAAGCAATTAATCTAAGTTAGATAGGGTAACAAGATGTGCTCTGGAAAAACAGCCATTTGCCTTTTCCTCTAAGCTAGGCAAATTATTACAAATGTATTATAGCTTCTGTTGACAATAACATGAGCCTTTTAAATACACATTTCGATATGTAAACTTCACATTTCTAACATTAAGAACATGTCCTGAACAAACATGCCATTTATCTGGTTTAATGCTTTATTTATCTAAGATGCAGGGTCTGTCTCTCTTGTCTAGCATGTCTCCTATTGTTTTGAATGGGTTTAGGTGTAATAAACATCCTTCAGGAAGATGAAAATGCATGGACTCATTTATCTGGCTCTTTTGGCAAGTGTGTGGGGTTGGGAACCACTTGTCATAGAGGATCAAATATATTTCACTGGTCTTAAAGCCACAATAAGCAACTTTTTAATGTTAACGGATGGATTTTCAATACATTTTTCTGATTGCACATTGTAATCAGTCCTCTTGATGTCTCAATATTTAACACAAATTGTGTCTACCACCGGGCACGATCTCCTGCAAAACTGTGACGAATTGCTTAATGGCACAAGGAAGTGCGTCACAAATCAGGAAGTGATGCCCACACTTGGAGCATAGTTGTTGATCGTGCTAACGATATGCTGTGAACACAAGCTACATCCGAATTCTTTATTTGCTTAGGAAGGTTCCTAACTGTAAAATGATCTGAAAGTATCCGAGTGGCAGCCATAAGTGCTGCTCGAATTCTCTAAGTGCTAAGGTAAGTTGCTTCAATGCTTCCTAACTTGTGTACTTTAGCATAGGATACACTGGACCATCCTTTACGAAAGGAAAGAAGCAAGTGCTGCCCCACAATTCCTTGTGGTAGCAATATTTAAAGTGATACACCATTGAGCTGTCAAATCAATTGACATGACCGACAAGGGATGCAGATCGTATAGCCTAGTTGTTTATTAAGCATTTTTCCATATGTTATGCCCTAACTTGCTAATATGCTTATTTGTGTTCAAATGTCAACATGTTGTAAACTTAAGAATCATATGTAACTATCATAGCAGATTTGTATGCCTAACATAAATGCATAACTTGCATTCATTTAATGATTAGGCTTCATACAATCATATTTAATTGGGATTCATGCGTGGCGATAAATAGGAGTTGACAGAGGGATGAGGACATGCGCAACCATTTTCCATGTGACATTTATTTACACTTTTGTGACAGGTAGCCTATATTCCCTTTTTAACAACATGGTGACAACGCACAGGTGAAGTATCTAAGATGAACTTTTTGTAGGCTATAGTTCATCTTCGGGACATTGTAGTTTCTCCACGAACGACCCACGGAAAACCACCGTCGTATTATTACTTAGCCGTGTTAGTGCAGTCAGATTCCTTATGCTACATCATTGTCTTTTCCTAAGTCCTTATGAATTTTCCTTCATATCTTTCCTTAACCTCATGACGTTTTCCCTCGGGGTTAAGGAAAAGTACATAGTGAAAGTCATTAGGACTTACTTTATTGGACAATTTGGATCCAGCAAAGCATTCTGCATGTCTTCTAGGCGAAGGTTATGGAAAATAATTACACTAAGCAAACGGTAGGGGTCGCTGAAATCACCTCCTGCAGATAAACTACCTTTAGTGACTTTAAAGACAGCAGACATCTTCAAGGATCAGGTAGGCAAACATCAAATCGAATGGCCAGTGTAGACAAAATACGTCATTAACCTCTTAACTTATTAAAAGTATGCATTACGTCTGCATTTTAGACTTGCTGGAACGACGCCACGGGCTCTTGTTTGACATCAGCGCTGCGCAAGTGCGTCTCTAGCGCAGGAAGCATCGCGTTTACGTCCAGACAAGGATCGTTCTATGAGGTCAAATGTAAATGTATGATGGACCCAATGCTAATAGGATTTCGTTTGTTTGTTTTGTGAACCAAACGGTAGTTTATCTTTAAACTTCAAGTACTTTGTATCGACTTATGTCATTAATTCTCTTGATGGTGTATGTCTTGTCGACAGTGTTGAAGTAGCCAACGTGAGCTAACGGGATTCTCCAGCCCATAGCAGCCGAATATTAGGGCAATATAATAAAGCCCATTCTCTTAATTTTGAAGAGGGCTGGCAGCTAGCCACAGACTGACTCTGGAGCAGAACGCGGAGGTAAGCTAAAATTATCTAGCTTGTCATATATGTGGCGATGGGATGTGCGAAAACGTGTTACCCATCGGAAATTGCACCTGTGGTTGCATTGCATTGTGTCACCGTTCTGCCGGGCAACAACAATCGCAACCACGCGCCGTTCGAGACAGTGATACAATAAGGCAATTGCTTGTACAACTGTAATTGCAACCATTTATTTTAAAAAGACGCCGTTAGACTTTAGGACTTAAAGGTCTCATCTTTCCTACCTACTTCGCCTGGCACGTGAAATTCGTCAGTATGTCCGCCCCCTGAAACCAGCACCACTATTTGTAGCCTATATATGTAGCCATGACCTTGAATGCCAAAGATTGACATAACGATTCTTAAGTAATTAACAGTTCAACCACTTCATACAAAGGTCGGGCCTACGTTATCCTCATTTTATAAACGAACCATCTGTTTTGAAAGGTCTGTTGGATCTCCACCCTCAATCTCCCTGGCAGGGCTGAATTGCAAAGCCAAACACATTCTTTGGTCTTTACTAGTACTACCTGCTTTAAAAGAAATCACTTGATCTTTTTTGTTTAGTGGCTTGGCCAATCGTCAAAAGTCCCTGTTTTATTTGTATGCGTATTTCTAATTCTCCTTTGCGATTGGTTGATCATGTGGGTGCGTTGATGAAATTTTGGTGGTGTGCAGTTCGACCTATCTGCCTAATTAATCATGGTCATGACTAGCTGGACCCAAGGGTGTTGTTTGTGTTGGACATTGCAGTTAAGGATCTGGCAATGCTATTTAATGCGAAGCACATTTCACTTAATTTCTCCAAAGACAATTTTACGTTGCTCAGATTATAAAATTATAAAATGTCTGGGATATTGACTTTTTTTGTAAGTGGTCCAAATAGACTTGATGTATGTGACTGACAGCAACAGTGTTATGCCTACTTTTGGTACATTGTTGAGGGAAGCCATGTATTGAGCCTACTAATGGAACTAGGTCTTGTTTCAGAATAGGAGACTGGTATTACAAGGAACCAACCAAAATCAAATATTCAACTGCTGTAAATAGTCCACTGACCTGTACTCAGAAGCATGTCCCCCTGAGCATAAGGATTATGGTGACTCAAAAAATTGAATGAGACCCTAAATTTTACCCTTTGTTTTAAAATTTTTTGTTAAGCATAGACTTTCAATAGGCCTAACATTTCGACCTACATTTCGATGTTTGGTGTAACTGTTGGTTCAGTGTAAACACCATGTGTTATTTATTTATTTATTTATTTTTTTGCATGACAGAGGTCTTTGAAAAGGAGAGCCTCACCCCAGTAGAATCTTTCAAAGAGAATTATTGAAATAGACATGGAAAAATGTGGAAACAAGACTGTAGTTATGTTTTTATTTTATTAACCGAGAAACAGTATGTATACAGTAGAAGTCGAATCATTCCAGGTTTTGGCGTCGTGACTTGGTCTATTCATCGCGTGGTGTTGGTCTTTCATATTTACTGCGCAGGTGGAGCACACTCTGTGCTTGTTTGCTAAGTTTTCCTTTTTTTAAATTTGACTTACAGGCTTTAGACCAATTTCTTTACCTGCCACCTGTTTTCAAGATAAAGAACGCTGAAACTTTTGTTGCACAATTTGTATCAATGAAATAATATTGAATAATATTAATCAGTATGAAACTGTGGGACTCATTGTTTTGTAGCATATGCATGTGTAATCTGTTCAATAAAGGTTCTCAGAGAAATGCATCCCTTTCAGGAATCCTTGAAATGCATAGTGGATATACTACAATCAAAACAACCATAAATGTAGATTTAATACATTAGGTGACTCATCATTTAGGAAGGGGTTGTATTTCAGAGATGGCTGAAAGAAGAAAAGGGAAGGATAGGTTTTCTTTGCTGGATTTAACATGTTGGTTTTTAATCTAGGGGATTCATCAAGTGACTTACATTTCTGTTCATTTTATGTTAAACTGTTTCATAATTCTTATGTTATTTGAGTTTTCATTGAGCCATGAAATGTCCAATGACCTCTTGGTTCAATCAGCACAAAATAATTTTTATTATTTATTTTTTAAATAATATTATGGATAAGTTGTAATGTGTTTACATAAAGAAATGCTAGTGATGCAAAATGTTTTTTTGTCTTTTGTCCCTAAGGATAATATGGCCATGACGGGAGGGACGGAAGCTACCCTTCCGATGAGCAACCACACCCGAGAAAGGGTGACCGTGGCAAAGCTGACACTGGAGAACTTCTACAGTACTCTGCTAACACAGCATGAGGAGCGGGAGATGAGGTAAGTCATAATGTTAGATAACATTAACCAGGTACTTGCCAGGAAAACATTAAATCCAGGCTTTCCTTCATAAAAACATTTGAGTCAAATTTAAGAATAAATCTTACAGAGATGTCAGAGTGAATGCAAATCCTTTAGGATAAGTAACTGCAGAGGACCTTACATTTTGTGAAAAACAATGGAAACACAATTACATTTTTTGTTCACAACTGTGAATACCCAGGTAGGCGTTATTGTGTTGGTGCGTCTAGTGCATCAATAAAACCAGCAGTCGGTGCTAGCTGGTTAGCAGCAAACCGGTAACTTCATCAGGTATTTGCGGCTGACTGTGATTGAAGGGAAATAAGAGCAATGTTAAAATATAATCCCATGTCCATGTTTTTAGACAAAGGAAGCTAGAGAAGGTTATGGATGAAGAGGGCCTGCCGGATGAGGAGGTACAAATTTCGTCAGACATTTGTGCAAGCAGGAAATGGAAGTTATAAATGCCTTAGTGATGAATTACCTGAAGTAGTTGGCTAAAGACCATCAGATGATTGTGCATGGGTGCTGCTCTATGTGTTTGTTCCATGAACCCCCTTCAACCATGTTCAACCAGATTGACCAAATGCTCCTGTTTGCAGAAGGTGATGCGGCGCTCGCAGCACGCACGTAAGGAGACAGAGTTCCTGCGACTGAAGAGGACTCGACTGGGCCTTGACGACTTTGAGTCACTTAAGGTCATAGGGAGAGGTGCCTTTGGAGAGGTGAAGAAACATTTAATTAGTGAATTTCATAAACAATGATCCTAACATTATACCCTTATGCCTTGCATCTTGTTGATAAAGTGATTTTGCAAATAAGTGAGCTTTAAGAAAAACAAGCAATCCAAGCAAAATGTTCACAAATCTGTTATACTTCCTAGGTGCGATTGGTGCAGAAGAAAGACACTGGACACATCTATGCAATGAAGATCCTGAGGAAGGCAGACATGTTAGAGAAGGAGCAGGAATGTCTCTTGATGCCTTGTTGAAATTAAATATTTAACCTGGCATCAGTTTGTCCGCCTGTAACAATAATTTTCTATTCGTATTTAGGTGGCTCACATCCGAGCAGAGAGGGACATTCTGGTAGAGGCAGATGGAGCTTGGGTAGTCAAGATGTTCTACAGCTTTCAAGACAAAAGGAACCTGTACCTCATTATGGAGTTCTTACCTGGAGGTTGGTTTTATAATCAAAGAGAAGATAATGTTACGTAACATAAGACATTTGATAGACAATTATCCAAAGCCCTTTAGAGCATTGTGACTGATGTACAGGTCTAGAAGCAGGCAGTCTGACCCATCGTAGATTGATCATCAACTTTGTGACATTGTTTTGGTTAGAATTAGTTGAATAGTAAATTGAATGACTATTTTTCTTTAAAAATCTACTTATATATATATATATATGTACATAAAAAAATCTATTTGATAACACCACCTCATAATGATGAGGTAAGTATCATTTTGGAAATGTATGCTAAATAAAATTTAAAAAAGGGTTTAGTTGCTTCTAAAAAGTGAAGGGACCATTTTCTGAACTAACTGTATATTATATGGGTCACTGTTACAGACCAATATACATTGTTTAGGTTCTTTAAATAGAAAACCTTGAAAACCTTTGATAAAAACTATATTTTGAGAAGTGAATGTGATTAGTTTATTGTAATCTATTGTGATTATGTTAATGTAGGTGATATGATGACGCTCCTGATGAAGAAGGACACTTTGTCAGAGGAGGCCACCCAATTTTACATTGCAGAGACAGTCCTGGCTATAGATTCCATCCACCAGCTAGGCTTCATTCATCGAGACATCAAACCTGACAACCTGCTGCTAGACTCCAGGGTGAGCATATATACACATGACCATTGACACAAACAGACAGAGAACAAACTAATTGATGTTATTTGATGGGAACCATATGTGCTTATCCAGTGGATGAAATGTAATCTACAGTTTGAGAGAGAGAGCGAGAGCGAGAGACAGACCCCTTTAACTGCTTATTCAATACTTAAAAAGACAGACTTTACTTGATTGACTGGGTTAGTTAGGGTTAAGCTTGTAATAACACATGCAACACTATGCATTGATTATATTGTTTTTAAATCAGCAATTTATGAGTATTGCCATCCTATTCCATTTGTGGCATGCCCATTTATGTTTAAATCTGTTATTACTGCTTGTGCTTTTTAGGGCCACGTAAAGTTGTCTGACTTTGGCTTGTGTACGGGACTGAAAAAAGCACACCGCACAGAGTTCTACAGGAATCTTACTCACAACCCTCCTAGTGACTTCTGTAAGTTATGTTCATATGCAATAATTGTAAATAATTAGTTCATATTAATTAACAGAAAAAAAGTATGTATTCTGCATTATTTGGTAAGTTCAAACGTTTTGTTTGAGGTCTTGATTTATTGCCCAACTAAACCCAACTCGAAAGTTATTCCTGAAGAAAAAAGCTATCGATGTTGATCAGACAGGGAAATGCTTCTCAAGCACATCTTAATAAATGTATAAACTGATAGGCTTGTCGATTACAACTTGTTGAAAGAGTTATGGCACTTTAGTCTACATAAACATCTAACTACACATCTTTTTGTATGTCTCTAAAATATTATTATAAAAACCAAAATTGTATTTAAAGTTGTATCAGCTGTTCAGTAAGACAAATTGCCCTTTTTTAGACATCCCTTGCTGGGAATGCACAGTATGTGGCTTTTATAGTAGACTTCTAAATTCCTACAGCCTTTCAAAATATGAACTCCAAGAGGAAAGCAGAGACATGGAAGAAGAATCGAAGGCAGCTGGTGAGTAGAAAGCATTTGTTCTGTGTTGCTTTTGAGTTTTTGGAACAATTGTGTATGTCAGACATATGAGTGCTTGTAACTGAATACTTTCAGCGACTCCTGTTTCTGTGATTGTTATTTGTTTGTATTGTACTGTACCACATTCCCCAACTGACTTACTCGTTTAATCTGCAACAAAAGATTAGTAAATATTCTTCAAACAGTAGTTTATTTACATGTTTTTCATTGGCCTGACTTAGACAAAAAAAATTGTTTTTGTCTCAGGACAAAAACATAACCCAAAAACTGTACATTGATCCATAATAATTTAGTTTACAGCATTGTACATTATACTATACATTTATACACGGCTGCACATTTTCTAGTAATTTCAATACATGGTAATTAATTTACAATTTGCTACAATATGCATCATCTATTATTTGGCATTAATAGCAGTCTTTTTATTTATTTATCTATCTATCTATCCATCCATCCATCCATCCATCCATCCATCCATCCATCTATCTATCTATCTATTTATTTAGATTAAAACGATGTACTGTACGGACGAGAGTGAAAATGTGTTAAATAAGTTTACTCTCCTTAATGTTTTTGTTTAGACAAATACACTTCCATTCACAATTGTAAAAAGAGGTGGATTTAGGCAGATAAAGATAACAAATGAAATTTATTTCAGTAGTGCAAGCTACATTAAAGGTTGATCGGTCAAACAAAGTTCAAAGCCAGCATTGTGGTCAACAAGCCAACATTCCCATACCGCAATCTAAAAATAGTTAAAGGAATGCCATATCAAAGCTTAAAACAACTGTGAAAGTGGTTTTGTATGTTTCGGTGGACATTAAGAAATAAAAATTGATATGGGGTCAGAAAACTGTGATAAAATTACCACTTAGTTTGGTGGGCGATAGATTAATATGCATAAAATAGCATTTGGATTGTTTAGTGTAAACATTAGAAATTCAAAAGGGGTGAAGTCATCATGATGTAGGCTAAAAGTAAGGTTGGTCCAGTGAATGCCTTCTATACCTCCTGCACATCAAGGTAGTCTGGGGTGATGTAAAAGAGACGTGTTATTCAGCAACCTCCCATTTTAAATCATCCAAATTCAGTTTCACACTGTGCAGCAGTAAGTGATATGAATTAAAAAAGAATTGTAATCAAGTTAATTGACTTCGCAGCTTGTCTAGACTTGACTAGATTTGCATCTTTACAGTATTAGGACGCAGTATTTGGACGCTGTGATCTGATGGTAGCAAAAACAAATTTCTGGGGACAGAGAGAGATACAGTAAATTAGACATCTTTATAATAATTTTCTTTGGTTATCCAAACAAGCAGCAGTCAAATTTCATGGCCAGCTTGACGCAATAAAAATTTAAATTGTGTGTTGGTCAACAGAGTTGGTTCTGATGAACGCCTCTGTGCAGTGTAAACCTCCGTATGGTTCCTAATTCGTATGTCGTCTGACTCCCAGGCCTACTCTACAGTGGGGACGCCAGACTACATAGCCCCAGAGGTGTTCCTGCAGACTGGCTACAACAAGCTTTGTGACTGGTGGTCCTTGGGAGTCATCATGTATGAAATGCTCATAGGTATTTGTACTACAATCACAATAGAATAGGACTACAGCGAAACCTCATTCATCCATGCATTCATGTGCTTTTGTTGCTCATTGATGAGATCATACGGTGCTTTGAGCTGTTGTGCTCGCTCTCTTACATATTTTGTGAAAACTTTGCCACAGTATTCACATCTATTTCAGTTCTGACCATTTCAGCGATCCAAAAAAACCTCATTCGTTGGAAGTTTATAGAAAGGGTTTAAACTGTATACTTAATGATGGCATGAAATTGACACGTTAATGAAATCCTAACCACAGACCAAAGACCTGTTGCTACAATATAGCCTCTTACTCTAAAATCACACTTCACTTTCTGAATCTACTGCTTGTGAACCAAGTGTAATCCATAAACTACATTGTTGTTGTTGTTGCTTTACTTTTGACTAATCACAAATGTCTGCTGTAACAGGCCAATCATCATTGTGTACTCACGGTCCTCTGCTTCTAACCAATCCATCATGTTAGGATATCCACCATTCTGCTCAGAAACACCACAGGAGACTTATAGGAAAGTCATGAACTGGAAGGAGACTCTTGTGTTCCCACCCGAAGTGCCCATTTCCGAGAGGGCCAAGGAATTAATCCTCAGGTCTGTGATATTCTGCGTGCGTGCGTGTGTGCGTGTGTTTGCATGCACTCAGGTTTGAATAATCAACGTGTGTGTGTGTGTGTGTGTGTGTGTGTGTGTGTGTGTGTGCATGCACTCAGGTTTGAATAATCAATGTGTTTTTGTGTGTGTGTGTGTGTGCATGCACTCAGGTTTGAATATTTGCAGGTTCTCCATTTGTGTTTGTGGTGGCACTGTACTTTCAAAGGCATTTTCACTTGTTGCCATGAAAGGAAGTGGTGTACAGATTTGGTAAAGAGAAGTTTGGCATTAAGCAGGATTTCTGACTTTAATAGAGTTCACCCTTCTTCACGTTCAGGTACTGTAATGATGCAGAGAACCGCATAGGTGCCGCAAGCATTGAGGAAATCAAGAGTCATGCCTTTTTTGAGCCTGTCGACTGGGAACATATAAGGTGTATATTTCTTATAATGTGTTTTTGTCATTTTGTTACCTATTCTTTTTTGGCGGTGCTTTTGTGGGGGAAAAGGGTGCATCAGCTCAGAAGGAAACCCAACCCCTCTACGTAACAATTACATTTGTAACATTTTATAACAATACACTGTTTCCCACAGAGAAAGACCAGCAGCTACCTCAATTGAGATCAAAAGCATTGATGACACATCTAACTTTGATGACTTCCCAGAATCGGACATCCTTCAACCAGGTTTGTCCAAAACATTTGTGGAAGTCATATATTTAACAACCTTATGACTTTGTGTGTTGACGGCATAACGTCTTGTGGAGATTAATATGTTTCATTCTATAATAATATACATGCATGTTTCTTTTGGAGAAAAAAACAAAACAAATAAGATCCAGCTTCAAATCTAATCTAGAACATATTTCAATGTTGTAACATTTATTTAAAGATTGTTAAATCTGAGTGTATAAAATGCCTGACACGGGTAATGCTCACTATTTTAATTTGTAGATTAATTAGTCCCAAGTATACATTTTTTGTCTGCAGTATATCAGATCTTTTATGTTTTAGATAATCACAATAATCTTAGCTCTAGTTTATGATTTAACATGATCACATAGTACTACTTCTGTCCAGTCTATATTAATGACAGAAAGCAAGAAAGTTTCTCATGTAGTTATACTTTTTACCTAAGAACACCCATGATTTTTATCTTGTTTTAAAATGGGCTGTTGGTGATAGTCCCCAACTACTAATTACATTTAGAAATCAGGTAATACAAGCTTAAGATAACTAATTAGCACTTTTTGTTTGTTTGTAAAGTTTAAATGAATCTATTTTAAGTTTACGAGTATGAAACGTTTAGCTGAAGTTCAGCTTTATCTGATCACAATGTTTGACACTCAAACATGTTAGTTTCTTCATGTTTCATGGTTGGGAAATAACACTTATTTCTTGTCTTTTTAGTTGCCAGTGTCACAGAGCCAGACTTCAAGTCCAAGGACTGGGTCTTCCTTAACTACACCTACAAGCGATTTGAGGGGCTGACTCAGAGAGGCACTATCCCTACCTACATGAAAGCAGGAAAAGCCTGACAAATCCATTGAGCTGGAAAAACACCGTAGAAACATGAACAGAAATGGGGTTGGGCTGCAAAGCCCTGTAAACGCTGAATGCATGAGATTGACAAGACTGGATGACTAGCCAATAAGGTCGGACTGGACAACTAGAAACACATCAACAGTTGTGATGAAAACACTAGCAGTCACACCACAGTGCTGTGAAAAGGTACATATTTCATTTTCAGCATTTTGCACATTTTTCACTTTGATTTGTCAGATCGTCCACTAAAGTCTAACACTAGATCAAAGGGACTCTGAGTGAGAGAAAATAATTGCACAAATTGTTTATACTTTTTTTGTATATTCTTTTAAGAATGGTATGCAACAATGCTATGCTCAGTGTTGTCCTTGTGGAAAGTAGTAATCTCCCCTTTAGACTAAGTCATGACTTATGCCATCAGCAGCAATGACAGCAACCAAACAAAACATGTAGTCTTGATTGGGTAAAAGTCTGGATTTTGACTAAGCGGTTCCAAAATGTT
This sequence comes from Galaxias brevipinnis, assembly GCA_036023535.2. NCBI lineage: Eukaryota > Metazoa > Chordata > Actinopteri > Galaxiiformes > Galaxiidae > Galaxias > Galaxias brevipinnis. Next base: position 2,629 of record JAVQIZ010151230.1, on the reverse strand, counting down.
CTTCTAATTGTGTGTTTCAATCAGTTTCTTGCAGCTTGACCAAATCAATGTAAATATTTGCGTGAAAAACAGACAGGAAGTTTTCACAGCACCATGCATGTCATACAACATACAATTTGATATTCCAATTCTTTGCAAAGCATTGAGACTATTTCACTTTTTAACATTTTGCCATTATATATTTCAACAACAATGAATTCAATAAATGATTTGGGCTTTAAACTAGACACACTAACCCATGATGACAAAGCAAAAGCATTTTTAGAAATTTGTTCAAATAATTTTTATTAATAATGATAACACAATCCTTTATTCAGTACTTTGTACGGTGCCAACTTTTCCCAGATGCATTCTAAAGTTGCTTCTACAAACTTTGTACACTTTAATTTGGGTAGTTTATCCCCTTCTTCCTGGCAGATCCTGTCAGGCTTCGGCAGATGTGAAGGGTAGAGTTTGTTACCTGCCATATTCAAATCTCCCAGCCTCAAGGATGTTTAATGGGGTTCAAGGCTTGGCTATAGCTGGCCCTCCCAAGGACATTCAGAGATGTGCACAAAAATTCTGTGATTGATTAATTAATTTGCAAAAACGTAGATGTTTTTATTTGGTTATGATGGGTTATTGTTAGTAGATTGATTGTCGAAAAATATAATTTGAATTAAATACTCAGAGCCCCTGTATTTATATGCACATATATGCATGTATGATCTTAATACCCATTCAGGGTGACTACTGTAGGAGAAGGTTGGGCCATAAGCTTGCATAACATTTTTTTAGTTATTGACCTTATTTAATGGCAACATTATTAAAAAGTATCTAGCATCAATGCAAATAATAGAATGGTGTGTCAGAAATAAAAGGTGTTTGCCAACAAAGATGATTTGCTGTATGTATGTACATATTTTACATATTTAACGGTTATGTATTCTTAGATGTATTGTCTGTATATTTGCACATTTACAGTTATCAAAATAATGTCATTGGGTGTCCCACCATATTTTTGCTGTACTTCAAAACCTCGCCAATCTTTTTTTTTTTTCAACAGACTTGTTTTCTAGTCAGATCCCAAAGCAAAGTGCCTTTAATTATTGAATTAGAGAATGATTAGAAATAGTTCAATTTTGCTTGTACAGGTTTGAAACGATAGAATAGTTCCGGATATGTTTGAAGTCAAACTAAGGACTCAACATTTCATAGATGTATCGGATACAGGGGTTGAAAGTGCTTGAAATCACGTGGGTTTTACATGGCTGTACTCCCTAATCAGGGGAAAAACATGTCAGCTAAATGCATGGCGTTTAGGCACTTAATATTTGTGAAGTAAATATGTAGGTTATGTAGTAAATAATGTTAAAAATACATCTTACTATGGTCTAGTAGGCGATATATAAGCGGATTTGTTTAGGTTACAGATTTGTAATTTTACTTAAACGCTATTGTATTTTTTTTATATCTATTTATAATTAATTAGGATTTAAAAATGTGTATTTTAAAATACTTATGTCTGTGTTGTTACTGTTTTATTTGTGTATTTTGGAGACCTAGTTGACTTACTTTTCAGCCCATTCCAGTAAAAGCAATTTCATTCATAAAAAACGGTGTAGCTTACAAAAAATAAATCTTCATGTGCTTACCTTTAATGGAAAATATAAAAAGTTGTCTAGTGGTATATACGGACAATTGCAATCACACTGTGGCCCAACTGAGCAACAACAAACGTTTTGACAAAAGGTTAAAACTCTATCCCAGTCCTGCGATCTCTGCCTTGGCCCCGCTCAATCTTTTTTACACACTGTACATTACCTGCAATTTTATCTCTTCCAAAATGAAGCACCTCCCATCACGTTTTCTCTTAGTTTACAAAGTTTAATATGGCTTGACTAAGCAGCGTGGCTAAATTTATCTTCTACTCCCCTGTAGGGGCGTAAATTTAACTTTTTCAAAAAGTGACACTCCTCTGCAGTTTAGACTCCTTTCAGCGAGATAGATGTTTAGTTAGTATAAAGAAAATATTTGCATGTCTTAAATAAACTGGAACATTACTAATCATTTAACGGAATGTTATTTACATATTCCCCTAAACACTAAAATAAATAATATTGCAAAGTTGAGCAATCATTGACATAGAGAAATACATTATGGTAGATTTTGCTGCTCTATAAACCTGACAATCAGCTGGTCTGGTTGGGATTTGCTATGTACAAAGATGTGGAAATGTTTCATATGCTTGACGCCTCCAGGGAAGGTCACCCAAGTGTCAGTCAGCTTTCCATATTGGGCCCACCCATACGGTGCACCTAGCTTAAAGGTATCCAAGAACATCATTGCAATTGCTCAGCTCAGCTCAAGTTTGTTAAATTCCTTTTCACTACAGGAAAAAACGCTGTAAAAAAACAAAATGCATTCCAGAACCACCTAGAGAGAACTTACAGGTGAGCAAAGCAAACACTGCAATATGTCCCTGTATATTCCACAGATTGAAGAACAAATGGATAGAACAATAACCATGACGTCACATGCAGCATGCTAGATCTAGAGTGACGTAAAAGTTGTGTGAATTCCAAAACAACTGTTCAGGCTGGGGTCCCATTGCAAAGAAAAAACAGACGCATGATTTAGGACCACATAT
>JAVQIZ010151179.1:0-15336 GCA_036023535.2 Galaxias brevipinnis | reverse complement strand
GTGTGTGTGCGCGCGCCTGTGTGTGTGTTAAAGGTATGGTCTATAATGTAAGCCACTACATGGAGTACCACCCTGGAGGAGAGGAGGAGCTGATGAAAGCAGCAGGGATAGATGGCACTGAACTGTTTGACCAGGTGAGCACGGCTTCAGGATGACTCGTCAGCCTGCAATTCATATGTAGAGGCCTCATTTCTACCGCAAAGCACTGTTAGTGTTTGCTGGGTTTTCTCATTGGTAAAGGCCAGTTGTATGCTGATCCCTTTCCTCACATTCATAAGTCATTTGGCAACAGGAGCATGGGCTTTGATAAACCTTCATTGTTCAATGATTTTGTAAGCGGGCACTATCGCTGTGCAGCTCCTCTTGTTCCAGCCATATGTGCATGGAAAACAGGAAAACCCAGAGCTTCTAAAAAACCTTCCTCCGTGTTCGTTTTGCTCTGTTAACTTTGGTAGTGTAATCTGTCAACACTCTTTTATTATCACTTCCTCCCTCTCTTGGGTGTGTGTGTGTGTGTGTTTGTGTTTGTGCAGGTCCATCGGTGGGTGAACTATGAGTCTATGCTGAAGGATTGTCTAGTGGGTAGGATGGCCGTGAAGGCCATCACAGCTAAGAGAGGTACACAGTCATGCACGGCTGTCTCAGTGAATGTGTTTAAAGGAACTCTTAAGAACAAACAACGTTCGTTTATTTTCCATAAATGTTGCTGTGTTTTTCACCTCTGTCTTGGCAGCTCCCTCTCAGAAGAAGGATGGCCTCTCTCAAATTAACGGTAAATAACCGACTTCGGCTTTACAACAGAAGATGATCACTTTTTCCTCTGTGAACCTCCTATATATATTTATATATTCTGACTTGTGCTCGCGTCAGGTCTGGCCCCTCCGCCATCTTCTCTGACCATGGCCCCTCCAGCCGCACTGCCACCTCCTTCCTCCTCCTTATCGCTGCAGCCCTCAGCTGTCCCTCCCCCGAACAAAGACGCTCGACCAAGGTATCCCAGTCAGACACCAATGGCAAAACTGTTTTATTCGACTACATTTAAACAGTTACGTCATGCTAGCTTTTGTTTTCAGGTACGACTGGTTCCAAACAGATGTGACTGTCAACCTGGTAGTTTACACCAAACGAAAGGTAAACACTATGCTAGGGACATAGCTACTCTTTAGCCGTTCTTCCCTGTATATTATCAACTGCTCTAGTATTCTGTTTTTTCCATTAGATCCCCAGCTCGGGCTGTACCATCGCTGACCTGCAGGGGGGTGTACTACGCTTGGAGGTTCTGCTGGGCAAAATGTCTTACATGCTCCATTTACGTGAGTAACTCCTCTTTAAAGTAACCTCAAGTTTTGAACGATGTATGACTGTACAGCTCTCTATGGTAGAATGCCCTGCCCAACGGAGTGCAGTTGGTAAAGTTTCCTACTTTTGTTGTTCAATGTAACTGTAGTGTAGCATAGAAATTACTTTCATTTATACATTTGCTCTGTGTAAAAAAAACAAAAACAGCAACAATTATAAATACATTTAGAAAGTTAATTCACAGTCGCAAACATGCGCACACAGCTCTATGTCAAAACGGCTCCTCTCTCACCTTGCCTTGTGCAATCTACTGTTGCACTAACGCTCTCACTGTTTATTTCCCATCTGTTAACTAGGAAACAACACCATTAGTGTAGAGGCTGCAACTTTATTACTCCCATTATAAGCTCTGCTTTCTTTTCCTGGTAATGGTCATAATCATAGATTCTTCATCTGTTAAGCATAAGTACGTGAAGCAATTTGCCATTTCTATCACTATGCTGATCATTCTTATTTCCCTTAGGTCTGTCTCATGAAATTGAAGGAGGCATTGCTGGTAAGCTCAACTTTCCTTTAAGCCGTTTTGGCTTTAAACCTTATAGTCGTTTTCCTGCTGAGAAACTCCTGTTGGAGAGAAATGATACAATGCAGTGACAATCGGTTGATTCGCTGTCGTTTGGATGTGCCAGTTCAGACAGCGTCTGCCGTTGGCAAGGTCCAGGTCAGCATCCGGAAACAGGACAAAGGGAAGTGGGCCGAGCTGGGCCAACCGCTGGAGTTCCACGATTCCCTGCTAAGGAGAACGGATCGAGGTGATTGCCAGAAGTCTTTTCTTTCCTACTAAAACTAAAGTTGTGTTGCGTAATGTTGTGTTGTAAATGTAATCGTTCTCTTCTTCCCCGCAGTGCTCTTCTACAGAGAGTGTGCGGTGTTCTCTAAAACAGAGGTGAACCACAACACCTTTGTGTTCCGCCTGGGGCTGCCACGGGGGACCGTGATGCACGTGCCTGTTGGGAAACATGTCTACCTCAAAGCCCTCGTCCAAGGTAAGGACACACTCCGGAGCTAGAGGGAAAAGCAGCTCGGCTCCTTGCGCAGTGGCATCACCCTAATCCTGGCTGGGCTTCAGACTTCTGCTCACACCATTGTATTCGAAGCATAGACAACATGTCGACCCATTTTACTCGTTGAGAATAGGCCAATCTTATCTCCATCAATATCAATAAATCGCTGAAATTGTAACACTACACAACTATGTTTGTTTTCCTATTTCGATTTAAACAAGCATTATGCTCGACCTCGTATGAACGCCAATGATAGGCAACAATAGTTGTTTCTCAAAAAAGCTAAAGCTGCTTCAGTGCCTTGCTGTTATTCAGCAGAGCTATCCCATGGAGGGGCTCTTGGAAAACAGCTTCTGAGCCATTCGGTTAGAATGGACCAAGGAAATCAGCAGGGACTAGTTTGTGCCTACAGTACATTGGGAACATTGACTACAGCAGTGTTATTGCATCCAAGGTCTTGTCCTTGGATGAAACAAATTCACATGGTTTTGGAAGCGAATAGACGTGCAGGTAATTGCTTACTCGGATTAGGGTTGGTAGTGGGCCTGTTTTTAGTAGCAATAGTACAAAATGATAAAACCAATCATATTAATAGGTTAAGAATGAATTGATAATAGGACTAATCAGTTTCATAAGACAGATGATATGTTTGAAACCTTTATTATGTGCCCATGCATAGTCTAAAACGTGTGGAGATGAGCACATTTTCTATTTCACAAGTCATGTATGTGTTAAACCCGACAAACATATGGTATTTACACTCCCGTATATAAATGAGGCTCTTGGTGCGTTACTATAGTAACGTTGGCTCGTGTGGCATGTGCGTTCTGTGTGCTAGACACTGAGATGGTGAAGCCCTACACCCCCACGGAGCAGACCCTGGTCCCTGGCACGCGGGATCCCCCAGAGGGTACCGACCTCTTCCTCATGGTCAAAATCTACCCGGACGGAGTCTTCACCCCACACCTGGACAGCCTCGACATCGGTAAGTCCCCGCCAGCCGAAGCGTGCAGCTCAGTATGTGTCTGAGGTACAGCCCACTGGTTAGAAGATCTGTTTGGTCAAGACTGTGTGAGGAGAATATTTCAAATGCATATGCTTGCCTGTTTGTGTGTGTGCTGCTTGCTATTCTTGTGGTGCCTTTTGTGCTCCAGTAAGAATCCACCTAAGATTGCTATCTAGTTTTGCTTCGACGTACCCGTCAATCATTCGGATGATTATGCTTTGTCAGTGCATACTAATTTCTCTGGTAAGCCCTAAGGCAACATGTTGTACAGAGAGCTCCAGGGCTTGCTACCTAGGATGAAAGAATAGGACCTATACCTTTTCAAGAGCTTTTTCTTTTGTTTAGCGTGGAACTAGTCCGTGCAAGTCCGCAGGGGTTTTTTTGTGAAGAAAAAAAGCAAACCGAGCCCACTGCCATGAATTCAGTGTGACAGCTTGACTTCCTGATTAAAGCTACTCGTTGGTGCTGTCTATATTGGCTGTTCTTGGAGCAGCCCTCATCATTTCCTCTCGTCCTGAACCCATTAGCTCCGTTCTCTTCCTTCCCCTGGTCACATTCGCTCTCTTTCCCTCATTCATCAGAAGAAGAGGATACTATCCCCAGTGCAGTCAGTTACCAGTACAAGGTGGCTCAGCCCCCAGTAAACCTAATAGATGCTGTAATTAGTTTCTATATAAAGACTCGTAAACAGAGACACACACTTCCTTTCAGTTTTTTTTTGTCTTCGCCAAGCCCACCTTCATGTGAGCTGTGCTTGACGTTCACCACACGTTTACACAGTGTTCCATGCACACTATCACCTCTGCTTGTCTATTGCTGTAGTTATACAGTGGGGGGGTCTTTCTGGGAATGGAAAGAAGTTGTTAATGCATTGAACCTACATATTATATTACCTTTAAGGTGTAATGTTCATGTCGCAATAAAGTTTTTGAAGTCCTGAAATAGGTCAATATGCCCTGACATTCCCTCGTGTCCCACTGTCCTCTCAGTTTATGTTTGGCTTCTTGCTCATGATCAATACCCAGTGATCGTTCTTATCGACGTGGCTGGAGAACTATCCCACAGGCGTTTGGGGACTTTGCTCAGAGTATAGCTCTTGCAGGCCATTGTTTATTGAGCAGGTTCTGGTCCTCCTCAAGTAGCACTCGCTCTCACATTCCTCGTTAATCAAGTCTTGGGTGTATTGGTCTGTGTAGTTAATTAACTTTCAGGCCGGTAAGTCTGTTGCATCTGCGGTCTCATTTTCAATGCCTTATATAATTTTACCCGTTTACTAGCTCTTTTAAGTGTTTATTTAGCAGAGGTTACAGCTGTGGTATTCTTGTGGAAGAAAACAGAGTATTCAGGTTAATTTATTATGTAAGCAGGTTGTAAGAATTTATTCAGAATTAATCATAACACAAACATTGACGAAGGAAATATAACTCGTGGGTCAATGGACCCTCTGATACCAACCACTACCTATTATGAGTCCTGTCCAAGGACTTTCACGGAATACTTATACCCAGGCAACAATATGTTCCTGGCTTAGTGTAAACAGGTGATAGCGATGAAGGAATTGAGTGAAACGTCATACAGCCAGCCCTTATCACCCGACCGGCCATGGTCATGCAATCATATTCTTGAATATGATTAAGACGATTATGTCACTGCAATGACTAATATGGAAATCAATAAACAATAATTATGCAAATCATTATATGATTGTTTCAACAGAGAGAGAGCTTAAAAAGTTGCACTGGCAAACAATCTTTGATTATTTCAACAGAGAGAGGGAGATTAAAAAGTTGCACTGGCAAACAATCTTGTAACTGATAAATAAAATTAACTATTAAGTAGTTAAATAACATCTGAATTTGTTCAAATGAAATGCACTTAAGAGTACAATTTTACACAGAATTGTTTGTGAAAATAAACTAAATAATCCTCATCTGACTATGTTTGGCTCACCTTAGCATATGCATGCATAGGCCTGTGCCCTAAAAGATGTATATTCTACCATTATAGAGCTTGCTATCCAGCTATATCTGTAACAATTTATTAAAATGGACATAGCGCAGTCTTTTTGCTTATATTATGCAGTAGGCTTTCAGGTAAAAGGAATAGTTCACCCAATTATATAATAGTTGTCTTGTCTCACCCAGTGGGCCAGTAGTTGGAACCAGGCCTTTAACATCTGCTTCTTTTCTACGGCTAAAGTTCACTTCCTATAGGTCCCGCTCTGTATTCTGAAGTGTGGGACAATTCTGAAATTATAGCAGATATCAAGTGACAGTTGGCAAACGATACTGGCCCAGACAATTCTTATAAGAAAATGATTAACGATTGTAAACTACCACTTTAGGTTGGCCATGTGTGAGACAACATAGGAAACATGTTTGCCAATTAGAGTACATGTCACTGTAATCTGAATTTGCAACACAGTACACCTTTCCTTTCACAGGGGACACCGCTTCGCTTTTTTGGGGGGTAGAATTATACCCACTTCTCCAGGTGCCACTACACCACTGGCGACTGGGGAACATGTCTTACATATCTGATGCTCAACCGGAACTCCAACTCAATCAAGGGTGTTTTCTGGCATGTTTCCAGTCTGTATGTTGAAACCGGTGCTGCAGTACATAATCTGCTGCCTCTGGCGACACTTTAACTGTCCTCACTAAAGGTTTCAAACGTGAGTGGTGCGTTCTTTGGGGAAAGGAACAGTGAGAGGTGGTCATTACTTTGTAGGCCTCAGCAATGCTGGTGTATACATAGGTGAGGGTCTTGTCTCATCTAGTTGGGCAGGAGACATGTTGGTAGAATTTGGGGAGTAGTAGTACTGTCTTAAAGCTGGAGTGGTTTAATTACCCCACAAGAACAATAAATACAGGTACCACTTTGTCTGCAAGTGGCATCATGCAATTATTTCTTGCAAGCTAAGCATTAGCATCCAGGGGTATATATGCTGCAGTCACAACAGCTAATGTGAACTCGCAGATAGAAAGGTCTGCACACGAGATATTCCATGTCAGCAGAGCAGTGGCTCTTGATTGTAGCAGTGTTTGAGAACCATAACATGACTTAGACCAGATACTATGTGTTTTTTTTGCAACTCTAAGTTCTAACCCTGGCCAATGTGAAAGGCCATTTGTAGTCCAATACATTTGCCTACCCTACACAAATATCAATGTTTGGAATCACATAGGAAAACTGCTTTAGCCTGAGGTAATCTTTTTGTGTTTTTTTGGGGATTAATGTGAAGCTGTCATTTAAGGACATTTTATATTGACTTTTATTCCGAGAGAACATGCCATAGTCATCTTTGGTTGATACATGTATTGTGACTCTTTCTAGGCTATATCCTGCCAGAATGCATGAATGGAAAGTTAACCACATGTCTTGCAGCTGCAGTTTATTCCATAAATACATCCCACAGCTCACACCTGTTTTCCACTTCACCAAAATCACTTACTTTTCAGTTGTATATTATTCAGTTATTAGATTTGCTACTGACGTTCCTACAAAACTCATCATTGTCAGCTTTATACCCTGACAGAATGGCCTTCACTGCAAAATATGTGGATGGCTCATTGGTATAGATTCATACATAGGGACGTTAACAGGGAACATACCACCTTATTTACGGTATCTTTTAAATATCTTATGAACTTAGGTCTAATTATGATATCAACCTGATTGTTTCAAAAGTGAAGAAGGCGGCAGGGCAACCTCATTCCAGCACTCAGCACCCTTTGACTGGAATGAGTCACAACAGAAATTTAAATTAAACAGCTTTGTCTCTTAAGGTGTCTTTAATGGTCTAATAAAGTCATTACTGATAGATTCCTGTACTTGTCTGACTTGATAATTGTTTATGCCAAATGCCAATGTTTTATTTATTTTAAATGTTTTAATTTGTTATGTGTATGTATTGTGGATGTATTCTGTATATGTATTGTGGATGTGTTCTGTGTGTTGTCATGCTGTCTGCCACTTGAACCAGGTTGTAAAGAGAGTCCCTTCTCAGCTGACTTACCTGGTTAAATAAAGTTATTTTTCCTGCATCAACCATGGCCTATTCAAATTGCTTGTTGGATTCCATCATATACTCTTGTAAATATACTTATATGTAAATATTTTGAAAGAGACGGGTGCTCTTATTTACATGATATGTAACAGTGAATGACCTCTATAGTGAGCGTAGGACCATGGCTCCGTACCGGTCAGGGGCTAACAGGATAGGAAGAGACAGTCCTGGGTGTGCCACCTCACCCAGATAAAGGCTGAGTGTTTAATAGCTTGGGTTGGTGATGAGCGAGTTGAGAGGTAGATGTAAAAAGGTGTCTGACCAGAATGAAACTCGCCAGTTCGGCTATACCTCTCTCATTCTGGTCCTGGGAATAACGTTAGGGACTATGTCCTATGTCCGACTGGTTAGGAATCCTGCCTCTAATGCTGGTGTGCGCAAGACCGTGTTCAATGCCATTCTTTGGTGAAACAGAGAGGAAGTGACAGTCTCTGCTAGCACAAAGGTCATAGGTCAATGAGTCAAAGCGCAAGCAGATACCCACTGGCAACTCATACTGTTATGTTATTTCTCAAGTGTCTCAGAAATTAACATTATATATATATATATATATATATGTATATATATATTTATCCCCCAAGTAGTACTGATGTATGTACCTCTTACAATATTGGATATCTTGGTACATATGTAAAACTTAATGTTAGGAATTCTTATCGTACGTTTGAAGCTCAGGTAAAGAACTGTTTGTTTAGTCAAGTTTCTACCATTTAAGAAGAATATCTTAAGTAAAATCATTTGTGTCTCTTGTTTAAAAAAGTAATTAATTCTTTAATTTCCTCTAGATTGGATGATTACAATGTATTTCGGTAAATTTTTTCCCCTCATTTGTAGCTTGTGCAAAATGTTGCAGCAATGCATTGACTTTAAGATCTACGTAATTTTATATGAAGTTGCTACAGAAATCCATTGTAGACTCCTGACCTACATACCTCAGAGTATATTATATTTTTTATGGTTTCACTCACAGTGCGTGGTTGTATACTATTGTTGCTGTTCTATCTTGCCTATTTCAGTTGAGGAAAAGTCTACTGTAAGAATATTATTCTACCACCAATTCTTAATGGGAAACATGAACATTTTGACAGAACAGTATCGATTATGGAGTTAGATTGCACAACAATTACCTACCTACCATCATATGCATTGCTGATCTGAATTTTCATTGAGAAGTGTGTCTCTACCATTGTATTTTTAAAAATTATTTATTATGAACAGAATTGCTTAATAACTGCCATAGTGATGTGATCTAACTTTGGTGGTAGTTTTGTTTTGACATATGACAACCAGAAGTGGGTAAGTGGAGTGGAATAACATTGAGTCTTCTTCATGTCTATTTCCACAGGAAGCGGTTGCGGTGGAGCTGCATGAGAGACGCAGTAATGTTTGCAGACTACGCCACAGATGACTGGTTGTTTCCACCTCAAGCTGTTCCTGTGAGAGGATATGTATAAGTTTACTAGTGTGTGGGCATGGTAAGAAAATGAGAGCAAGCATGCTCTGCACAGTGTGTAGTGGAAGCTGCTTCAGGTGTTATCTTTGCAAACATAGCGTATGTGTTTGAGCTAATTAGTCACACATACACACACACAGTCACACAGGCTCAAACTCTTACATATCTAAAATAATTAAGAAATAGTTCCAACAGATGTGACACTAGTGAAAATGTTATCGTTATAATGCTTTGTCATGCCCTAATACTATCGGTAAGACTTTTATTTGTTTGTTGTTTTTACAGGATTGTCAGCACTGGAATGATTAGTAAAATAATGATAGAACATTTTCAATGGATTATATTTTAAAATAAAGTCTAATAAGGAACGATGTTATACTAAAAAGAACATGTCAGAGCAGATGCTGGTCCTCAATGGTTTCATCCTCAGGTGTGACCCTGATCAAAGACTAAAACACACACAAGCTACAAACAATTACAGATGGCTCTCACTTATGGTCATTCAATATGTTTTGTCTGAAACAGAAAGAGGTCTCCTTGTTCCTTTGTTGCATTTTACTCATCATTTGGCTGTATGAATGAGACCTAAGCATAACTTGAAAGGTGCTTTGTTAATCCGTGAGCAGAAACATGAGTGGGCTAGGAGGTGGTGCAGTGCTCCAGACTAACGTTTAACACTGGTGATATTTTATTAAGTTAGTGGCAGGAGCACAAAAACTGGGTGATTGCATCTCAGCTGTTTTAAACTTGATATTTTATATGAAATCCAAGTAAGTACAAACACAGCACGGCTCGGGGGTTAGCGCTGTTGCCTCACACCAAGAAGGTCTTTGGTTTGAACCCCAGCTGAACCTAGGGCCTTTATTTACTTGCATGTTCTCCCCATGTTTGTGTGGGTTTGCACCGGGTGCGCCGGTTTCCTCCCACAATCAAAAACATGTCAGGGTTAATACTTATATCAGTGCCCTGATCAAATCACTGCTTATAAAACTAGAGTGTGTGTGTTGCAATATTTTGTGTGTTGCAATCTGGTGCAAATTGCCTGCCATGGTATCACCCAGATTGACTGCCAATGAAGAACACAGCAACCAATCTGTAAAGCACTTTCAATCCTTAAGAAAGGCACTCAAAACTAAATTAATGATTATAAAAATAACACATAAAAGGTAATAAGGTACAACAAAATCCTTTTTCATAGCATACTAATCAACTAAAATGAAAGCATTTGTTTAAAGCGTATATAGTTCAATAACTAAAATTAACACTGAATAAATAAAACAACTTTATAACAAAAACGTTCCCTACCCTTTCCCCATTACAAGAGATACCCAGAATCCCCAGGGTCTGCAGATGGCCAACCCTTATAATATGGGTACTCGGTCACCTCCGGCTCTGATGATGCTTGTTCTGGCTGTGTAAGTATTAATCCACAGTAATCAAATGAGTGGAAATTGATAGTTGATTGTTAACATATACAAATATCTTGGTGTTACTATTGACAGCAAACTTCATTGGAAGATTAACTCAAGCATTGTTTTAAAAAAAATCAGTCACATCTATACTTCTTAAGGAAGCTCAGATCTTTTGATATGAAGTCAGTGCTTCTTATGTTCTGTAACAGTGTTGTTCTAGGTTTTGACCTTCTCACCTATGGGGTTACACTTGAGCGGAGTTCATTCAGGCGGGCAACTCGGTCAGCAGCACACGTCACACACATACCAGCCGATCGCACATGTTCAACAGTTAAACGCAGTCTATTTAAACTAAAATCCATTCATCACATCGGTCCTCACAACTGTGATCATGCTCACTGCTGCACCACCTATATTACTCCTGCTTTAATTTTTAAGCACCCACCTCCACCCCAGCGTCCACCTACTTCAGGTCTGTTGTTAAGAATCTGTCAGGGGATTCTGCAGATATCTGCTCTCTACCTGTGGTTTCACTCAGGGTAGAACATGACCATGGACAGGAAAGTAAAAGTATTACAGCAGACCCTTGACGCCAACTTTAAATGTATAAACATGTCTTTGTAAAAACAGTTTCATTTTAATTGTAAGTTGTCTGGTCTGAAATTCGTTGGTGGGACAACATTGCTAAAGAGCATACTAGACTAAGTAAAATTGTAAAAGAAAAACTCAGTAATTGGTCTTAACTTGGAAAGGCTTGGAGTAACCTTTACTGATCGTATAGAAATTATTTGAAGTAGTAGAAAACACCCCCTGCATGAAGTCCTGGTGAATCAAAATTGTTCTTATAGTAATCGATTTGTTTTGCCTGTTTGTAAAACAGAACTTTAGGAAATAGTTTCTACATACTGCAATTTATAGTTATAATAATTGCAATGACGCAATTGATGGTTCAGACATGCTTTTGTAATTGTTATTTCTATAGGTATCTGTATGCATCGTCCTTTGTATTTTATCTGAACTTTCTTTTTTTTTTGTATTGTGTATATGTTTTTCATTACTTGATTTTAGTTTTTTAGTACAGTTTGATGGCCAGACGATGATAAAACAATTTCCCCCTGGATCAATAAAGTATTTTTCTTTACATTTCCGTTTCCATTCCATTAGTAACAGCTTTTGTAGTATGTGTTAATCGAGAAGTTACTCCGGACTCCACAAAGCTACTCCCGAACTTACCGGGGTGAGCCAGTTACCTTGCTTCAAAGTACAGGCCTCTGCTTAGTTTTTTGTTGTTGTTCGGCCATTACTATTGTTTGGTTGCTACTATGAAGAGATCATTGTTTTCTTAGCTGATAATCTTGACACTAGTGCCATCATTTGATCAGCTCAAGTAACTACGTTATGAAAATAAGTAGGAGCGTTTCAGAAAAAGTAATCAGAATATTGCTCTGTAATGTAGACATGTCGACACTAGATAGAGCTAGTGCATATTTTTTAATGTTAAGAAAATGCATTATAGAAAACATGACAGTTTGCAGTAGACTCTTATTTTTATGTTGCCGTATTTCTACAAACTATCCAAGAGCGTTCCTCTCTGCTAAGGAAGTTATTATTTAACATATCACAATTATATATACGTTTTTTTGTGTTTATGATATTGAATCCAATATTTACTTTCAAGTCTTGTACTTTACCTCGAGTACCATACATTTGTATTTGTTCTTTTGATTGTTTATCTTTTTTAACTGTGTCTGTGGTGCCCTTGTATTCATGGGAAGACTTGGAAACAAAAAAATTATTCTTGGTATGGGGGACCCTTTATCTGCACCCTGATGGTACTACTAGTTCAAAAGAGGTGTATATGGTTGTGTTCTGTAAGATTTGTTTTTCAATCCCAAACAGGCCTTTTGTTTGGGAGTTGGATTTCTTAGCATCATGTTATTTTGCTTCCCTGGCCAGTTACTCTTAAAGCGTGTGGTGTTTCTGAATGTTAAGAGTCTTAACCAGTCTTATTAATAATTATTCTGCTCCACATACACCTTTTGCTGATCTCAAATCCCTTTAGCTTCTGCAGCTGAACATGTCTTTTGTTTTTTTTGTTAGCTGTATCTACATGACCAGAGAAGGCCTGATCGATGTCCATTTGGGAAGGTATTTTTTTTAAGAGGTCACTTAGTCCACCTCCTAAAATAGTTACTATTTGAAATCCAAATCACGCGCCTGAGAAGAGATCTGTGCTATGTAGGGGAATCTTTTGATTTATTGATTTAGTAGAAGATGCCAACGTTTTCAGAGTGCACCAGGGTGGTTTAAGTCAGGGGTGGGGAACCTCCGGGCCGTATACCCGCGACACCATTGATACGGAGCAGTATCATAACGTAGCATTGTAGCCTACTTTCATAAAGGTGTCCCCGTTGCTCGGGAAACAATTGCCAACCTTACGTGACTGTAGTAGTAAACTTACTTTTTGTATGAATGGAATTGTTGTGTGTGATTTTGGAGTATGAAAATAATACTAGATTGTTGTTGAATATGTGGGTCTAGTGTCACAACCCAGGCTCACCAGCCGTGACACCAAACAAATGGCACATTAATGGTGTATGCGTTACAGAATTTATTTGCACAAGTCACCCTTAAGCCTAGTCCCCAAACATTCCAACAACATGCCAGTATCAGAGCAGCCATTGACTCCCTCTTATACAGGGTGGAGGACCAGGTGCACCTTGTTACACTGATGACCCTCGTTAACCAGACGGCCACCACCTGTGGGGAAACAAAGAGAGAGAAAAAAACAGACAGAGATACAACTATAGACTTTTGAAATATATTGTAATTAGAATGGATGAATAATTTTATATTGTATATCTATTGTATATCTGTTCATATGATTAGGTTCCATGTGATTAGGTCAGGGATGCACTTATTTTATCTACCTAGTTTTTATCTTATCTTTATGTAGGCACTTTTTTTTTTGTAAGTTGCTTTGGATAAAAGCGTCTGCTAAATTAATGTAATGTGATGTGATTTATTGTGATGTGATTAATCGAATCCGTTGGTAGTTGAGATTAGAGAGCCGCTGATCACCCTGTTATTTAATAATAACTGCACTGTCTTGTTTTACGAGGTGATTCTGATTCTTGTCTTTTGTGTGTAACACTTTACTCAACTGGAAAAACCAGGAGGACTAGATAAAGGGTTTTATAAAAAGAGCTAATCTGCGGTCTTTTTATAGTGATAGAGCTCTGATTTCTAAGTGAAGAATAAAACAACTAGTGTTTACTGTGAGGAGTGGGTGTTGCCAACTGGGATACAAAGCTTGGCCTTGTTTCTAAAGGAACACAAGAGAATTTAAGTTGACTGTGTGCAATGTTTTGCAAAAAGTGTGATTTAGAATTGAAAACTGAGTGTAAAGCAGGAATGGTGCTTGCACTTTTGCAGACTTGATTTAGGGATTTGGCACATGAGTTTCAGGTTTCAATGATTACGATTTTAGTGTGTAAATAATTGTAAAAAACTGTAAAAGTTTCAATATGTTACTTATTTTCTCATTTTGATCATATAAATTACTTATGGAGCCTGGGAAAGG
This sequence comes from Galaxias brevipinnis, assembly GCA_036023535.2. NCBI lineage: Eukaryota > Metazoa > Chordata > Actinopteri > Galaxiiformes > Galaxiidae > Galaxias > Galaxias brevipinnis. The sequence goes on along the minus strand of JAVQIZ010151179.1, from coordinate 1,450 downwards.
AAGAAAAAAAAGGTTCAATGTTTTGAGCGATCTCAAACAAGCACACACACTGCAGCAATGACTCACAGCAATACCCATTCTTCACTTTTCCACTCGCACCGCCATTGCTGCCATTCGAAGACTTCAAAATAATACAGAGGTCCCTCTACAGTAGTTCCACACTCAATGGAACTACAATATTGAAACTGAAAATGTATCCGCTGTTTTCACAACATGGTGTTAACCAAAACGTTAGTTTGGCTTCTTGTCATGTTAGAATTATAGCTAGACGCTTTAAGTTTAAGTAGTTAGCTAACATTGTTGGCTGGGTCTCACAGAGTTGGCATGACATAAAACATTAAGAAAGAAAAGTCATTAATAATATACAAATAAATAGCATGAGTGAGATTTATTTTCATTGGTCCGTGTACCTAAGTTTCTATTTATTTTTCTTTACTGTTCTGCGAGACAATTCAGCATTTCAGGTCATTGTACCATTCCTACATTCTAAATGTCTGTTGAACCTTACACAAAGATATTGTTTTGTTAGTTGTTTTCCTTTATCTATGTTGTTTGTTTAACTTGATATCACTGAAGAGGTGCAACTGCCCAGTTTGCCAATCAGCTCTACAAAATACAGAACTGAACGAAGACCATTGCCCGGTCCTTTGAGGGCAGGTCCTGTAACACTAAGGTTGCTAAGTGTAGCAAGTGACAGTATCAAGGGAGAGGGCCAGTGCTCTGATACTTCAAGGGAGAAGACCAGTGCTCTGATAATTCATTTTCTAACACCCAAAGTCGCTTCACCGCATTAACATAGATAACGACAAAAATAAACAATTAGACAGAAATAGTATAACTGATATAGTTAGAACTGTTATTGCTGTCTAAGTAAGCAAATTAATAGCATCAGTAAAAGAAAGGGACCAGATTCTTAACAGAGTTAACTAGGGTATGCTAGGGTGAAAAGATATGTTTTAAGGTGGGTTTGAAAGATTAATAGTGAGTTGGAATTCCGAATTAGAGGAGGGAGAGAGTTCCATAATTTAGGTGCTGCCAAAGAAAATGCACGCTCCCCAAAATGCTTCAGTTTTGCTTGTGGAATGACCAGTTGCCCATCTGCAGAGGAACGTAGTGTCCGGGTAGTATGGTAAGGGCGAAATTGTGTAAAGCTTTGTAGGTGAGGAGAAGGATTTTGTAGGAGATGCGCTGACTGACCGGAAGCCAGTGAAGATTAGAGTACGGGGGTTATGTGCACAGAAGATTTTGTAGAGGTGAGAAGACTAGCAGCAGAGTTTTGAACCAGTTCGAGTTTATGGAGGGAGGTTCAGCTGACGCCGAAAAGAAGTGAGTTGCAGTAATCAAGACGGGAGAAGATGAATGAGTGAATGAGTTTGGCAGCTGCACTCTGTGAAAGGGATGGTCGTATTTTAGCAATGTTTCTAAGATGGAAGAAGGGCAATTTGACCAT
>JAVQIZ010151173.1:0-26424 GCA_036023535.2 Galaxias brevipinnis | reverse complement strand
TGTCCTCCTCTCTTTGTCCTCCTCCTCTCTTAGTCCTCCTCCTCTCTTAGTCCTCCTCCTGTCTTAGTCCTCCTCCTGTCTTAGTCCTCATCTTTTAGTCCTCCTCTCTTTGTCCTCCTCTCTTTGTCCTCCTCTCTTTGTCCTCCTCTCTTTGTCCTCCTCTCTTAGTCCTCCTCCTCTCTTAGTCCTCCTCCTCTCTTAGTCCTCCTCTCTTAGTCCTCCTCTCTTTGTCCTCCTCCTCCTCCTCTCTTTGTCCTCCTCCTCTCTTAGTCCTCCTCTCTTAGTCCTCCTCTCTTAGTCCTCCTCCTCTCTTTGTCCTCCTCCTCTCTTAGTCCTCCTCCTCTCTTAGTCTTCCTCTCTTAGTCCTCCTCCTCTCTTAGTCCTCCTGGTTGCGTTAGCCTCACAGTGTGTACGCACACTCACACCCAGCTGATTTACAAGGCCATTGATTCCATTCAGCGTCCAGTGATGTGCTACTTTTTCTCTCTCCGCTGCCAGGTCTCTCTCCTGTTTTCTTTGGCGGTTGCTTATCGCATTTCTAATACTCGCTTTGTTTCCTCCCATCCAACCCCCCCTCCACCGACCCACTTCTTTGAAGTGAAAGAATCAATGGCCCTGGCAGAGTCTAAACAGCATTTTATCATCTTATCATTTTAGTTTTTCCAGTTCTAACCCCTGGAGTTATGTCTCGCGGGCTGTCTTTTGCTCTCTCGCTCGCTCTCTCTCTCTCTCGGCCGATCTCCTGTTTCCTTTTCTCTTCTTTTTTTCTGTTCCGTCTAAGTCCGATAACCCGGTGCAGTGTGCTCCTTTTGCCCTGCTCCTCTCTCCTCCTCTCTGGCGGTCTTATCAGCCAGTCTCCCTGTGGAGTGGCTGGGATCCCCATCTCCTATTGATCCAGGCAGCAGCAGCAGCAGCTTGACTCGTACTGCACAGCCTACACATGGGCTCATATTCACATGGACCTCTGTGCACCTGTCCCCTCTGTGCACGTTTAGCACTCTAATGGTCAATGTCTCTCTCTCTCTCTCTCTCTCTCTCTCTCTCTCTCTGGTCTGGTGTTGCAGCCACTATGAAGCAGGTGGCCCGCACAGTGGCCAAGGTGGAGCTGTCCGACCACGTGTGTGACGTCGTCTTTGCCTTGTTCGACTGTGATGGTGAGTGGCTGGCTGGCTGGCTGGCTGGCTGGCTGGCTGGCGTAGATTAGTTCAGTTTGACCGACGGCAAATGGAAAATGTGTCTGCACACGTCTCATGCTCTCTGGTCTGACGCTTCTCTCCATCAACCTCCTCTCCCTCCTCCTCCTCCTCCCCCCTCCTGTCCTCCTCCTTCGTCACCAGGGAACGGGGAGCTGAGTAATAAGGAGTTCATCTCCATCATGAAGCAGCGTCTGATGCGGGGGCTGGAGAAGCCTAAGGACATGGGTTTCACACGGCTGGTGCGCGCCATGTGGAAGTGTGCCCAGGACACCGCCTGGGACTTTGCCACGCCCAAGCCGCAGTAGGGACAAGAGCGCCGTGTGTGTGTGTGTATCCAAAAGCAACACACACTGTAAATATATAGATGTGTGTGTGTGTGTGTGTTCAAAAGGAAACACTGTCAAAGGCAGCCTCTTTCGAAGGTCTCTCACGAAATTAGATAGACAATGAAAGCAACGAACTCATTAAAACAGCTGCTCTGATAAGCATAATCAATCCAACGTGCATGCCAACGTGCTGCGAGACTTGCCACGCGGTGACTGAAGCATGCTGGCTCAGCAGTGCTTGTCCTTAGGGGCTTTCCCTAGGTCCCTGTCCAAGGCATGGTGGGACTTTGTAAAGTTGCATATTCAAGTTGTTGCCATTATAATGCAGTGAAAGACAAAGCATGCGGCGGGTGTTTTTTTCTTCTTCTCCTCAGCGAACTAAAAACAGCACTTTCATAACCGCAGTTAACAAGATTTACTCTGACTGCCAAAGGCAAAAAGAAGGAAGTGGAATCAATTCTTTTTGACCTTCAGTTGTGTATATGTCCCACAGTGCGTGCTGCTTTATACTGGGCTGTGGTGGGGAGATGGGGAGGGTTAATCTGCTTAGTTCCTCCAAACACTTCTTCTACAGAGGTCAGCCTGTGGTTAATCCACCCCTGTAATAGGTCATCCACACTCCAAGATCACCGCATCCAGCATTACCCCTGACCATGTCCTCCTCACAAAGTGTGTGTTATTGTTAAGTATTGTTCATATTACAGAATAATTTTATAAGACGGGTGTTAAAGAATGACCATTAAAGATGCTTTATATCAAAGACCAGTTCAATTGTTTTCTTGTGCATTGTAAACATCCTAGTCCATAATGATCGTCTGTGTTTTGTTCCTCTTTGATCTCATTTGAGGTTACTGTTTATTGAAACAAATTATATGGGGCATCAATCGTAAATCTCAAATGGAAAGTCTTGTGTCATATATATATATATCTATATATAATCTCTTTGGGAAAAAGATGGGGAATAATTCAGTGAGTGAAAGAGTTTGTGTGAGAAACAGAGAGAGCGAGTGAGGGAGGGCAGTACGTGAGGGCAGCAGTAGTCAGCAGTTCTCTCTAATTGAAATGGACAGAACGGACTGTCCTCCGCCTTTGTCTGTTGCCGATTAAAAGATTGTCCGGCATTCCTCCCCCTTACACAAGCTGTGCTGCAGTGCCCTGAAACAAACCCCTTTCTTGCTCTCTCCATGTCTTTCACACACATACACAGAGGGAGGAACTGACTGACTGTAGTGCCACTCAGGAGTGATTGTTGGGGATGTGATTAGTTTGAAGTAGCTCTCATCAGTATTCCTTGTTCATGCTCTTATCCGAGCCAGTGACTACAACAGACGGGACAGGATGGAACCCAAACAACCTGCCGCTCCTTACCACAGAGCAGAACCCTGTTCAAATCTGTTTATGTGCTCTAGAGCTCTGCACTACAGCAGCCTCTCCCAACACCACCACACTTGGTAAAACCACCACCACACAGGTAATATAGGATCTGTCTGCCAAAGCCCTCTGCTACAGTAAGCCTGCACAGCACCTCCACTTTTGCCAACCCAAAAAAGAGGGTATTGCCTCATTTTTTTTGCTTCATGTGCACCAAGTAAACACTGTCTAGTTGGCGTTTTATCTGCTTTGGAGGGAAGCTATATTTGGAGTGTGACTGAACGCGTTCCCATCAAAGCAACACTTCCTTTGGGCCTGCTCTAGATAATATATGACAACCTCGTGTTTTAATGTCAACAGACGGTCTGTGTGCCCATAATAGAACTGTGTGTGTGTGCACAAGGCAAATTATCATGGGCCAGGCCCATCATGTTTTGTCCAGTAACACTTCAATCTATTTCCAGCCATGTCCACAGTTAATGTCTTCCCCTTCATTTTTACTGGAGTCAAACATACAGTAACAGCTAACTAGAAAGATCTATTTCAAGATATTTACCAAAGTAATGGTGAGTACCTAGGACCTGGACTTGGAGACTGATCCTTGGGCTGACAGACTAACACTCCCAAGATATTAACAGTCCTTAGAGTGCCATCAAGTGGCTTTATCTGGCATTACAATTTCAAGTTATCACGGTGCAAAGCATTATTTTTATGCAAAGCAAATTATTTCACCACTATCATGTATGAAAATCATTACGTACCCTCGCTTTTATAGCTAATGGAATAGCAGATACAGTTGATTTCCATACAAACCCAACAAATAGTATAGCATCCTTTTAACATACTGAACATTATGTAGCAGTGAAGAATAAAATGGTCAAAGGCCATGTTCTGCTTCTCTCTGTAGACAGACTGGTGTTGAACAGTAGCCCTGTCACTAGTACATCGGGTCCTGGATCACTCTCCCCCCGGCTTTCACACAAGAGTAAACAAAGGAGTAAGAATGGTACTGATAGCTTTAGCCCTATTTAGACTATCACAATAAAATACCAACTACAACCACATTGGTGTCATGTTTTTAATTACAGCAATAAGACTCAACAAAAATCAATACAGAGGTACAGTTCGTTGAAACCGTAAATTCAAAATTCAAAATATTGTGAAAGGTGTGTGGTATGGCTGTGCCCCAGCAGCCAATCAGGCTGCTCCAGGAAGGTGGACGGAGTCGACACCTCAACACATGGCTGACAGGGACTTACAACATGGGTTAATGGTCCAGGATACAACAGTTCATCAAGGACAAAGAAATCAGAATACCAAGGTTTAGACTGACTAAAATGTGTGTTCAATAAATACTTACACCAAAAAACGATTGAAACCAAACTATGAATTGTTTAAATGCAAAAATTTATCAGATGTTTACATAAACAAAACCCAAGAACAATTCATTCCCCAGTTAGAAACATGATCCAATAAAACTAATTTTAGCCATTCTTACCAAGAGATAAATTGCTTTGCGAAGCTGACGAAACAGAACATTGACACGCAAATAAAATGAACCGCTGACATTAACATGGCTGATGAGACTTCAACGAGTACAGGTTAAGAAAGTAAAAACCGCCAAACACATGGGCCAAGCCAAATGGATCCAAATTCCAATGCTTTCATATCATTTTGGTGCCTACAGCCACGTGGAGGGTATGAGTAGGTACTGAAGCTCCGAGATGTTTTCTGAGTAAGGCACAGAGGGAAACCCCTCCCCTGCAGCCTAACCTTCACTACCCTGTCGGCTTTAAAACAAAGGACCAAAGGAACGCTTTCCACTACACACAGCTGTGGGCGTTGCTCCAGGCCCTATTCCTCTATGGTGATCCTGCTGCTGAGGGGGAGAGCGATGACGGCAGAGGGGGAAACAGTCTGGAAGGGGAGGGAGCCAGGAGCTCCGATACAGTCCTGGTCTAGAGGTCGTCAATCACTGTCAAACTTGATGGAGTTGACTGAGGTGGAGATGGCTCCTCCACGATAGCTACCGCGCTTCTTCTTGGTCTTTTCATGTCGGAAGGATTTGCCTTTGGTAAACCGGAGAACATCGTTTGCTTTCTGGCCCCAGTCACCATGGGCTCCCAGCTAAGAGAAAATGAATGAATGAGAAAGAGCACACACCAATCAATACTCTTCAACTGGAAAGTACATTCAATATAAATATGTATGTATGTATGTATGTATGTATGTATGTATGTATGTATGTATGTATGTATGTATGTACACACACATACATAGTGTGTATATACTGTGTGTGTGTGTATATACGCACGCACACACGCTTTGGTAAAGCCCTTGTTCCTCACACCTTTTACCTTCTATCAGGTTATAAAATAAAAAACACGCAAAGCCAGGCCGGATTCGGCTTACCTTGGCGTCAAATGAGTTGTTTGCAAGCCGTTGGTCCACTTCAATATCCTCTTCTCTTATTCTACGGAAAGGTACATTTGCAGTCTTTAGAGAGCAAACGGAGAAACACAATCAGTCAATATTTACAGCACCATGCAGCCGCAGCAGGGGCCCAACCCATCACATTTACACTGGACAGCAGCTTCCAGTCGGGTTGAGTGGGGCACCAAATTGTTCCAACAGAGCAGTTAAGGGGTTCATACAGCCAGACATGTTGACCTCGTGTTACACCAGCTTACCTTCTGACTGGCTTTAGGGAAAGTTTGGGGAGTGGTTGTTACTTTCTTAGTCTTCGGAGTGGTCACTTCCTCCTCCTCCTCCTCACTCTCAGATGAGTCGTCGTTCTTCCCATTTGTGCCTACGCGAACAAAAATATATTTTTGAAAGAAATTCCCAGATGCAGACTTAATGGGATCAGAAACTGTCTGCCTGTGGTAAAACAACCAGGAACCACTGTGTGTGCTATAAAACCCAAGATGCATGAAATTACCTCACAGCTTAAGGACAATAAAACTGTGGGGAGTCTAGATTAAAACAAATTTTTTTAAAAAGGTGGACCTTTTGCAGAGGCTTGTGTAAGGACATGAGGTTTAAATCCACTAAATGGACACTGAGATTTATTTTTTTATCGGTTGAACAGTGCTCACCATTTGTTGTGGGTGCCGTGGCTACTTTAGGCTTTGCAGCTTCTTGTTCCTCCTCAGAAGAGCTGTCCTCTGAGGAGCTGCTGTCTTCCTTGGCTTTAGGGGTGGTGGCTGGGGTGGCTGCTTTAGGGGTGGTGGCTGGGGTGGCTGCTTTAGATTTCTTTGCTGGGGTAGATTTAGGAGTAGTAGCTGGGGTAGTAGGTTTTACAGCTTTCTTGCTGGCCGCAGATGCCTTTTCCTCTTCATCAGAAGAGCTTTCCTCTGAAGAGCTGCTGTCTTCCTTGGCTTTAGGGGTGGTGGCTGGGGTAGCTGCTTTAGACTTCTTTGCTGGGGTAGATTTAGAAGTAGTTGCTGGGGTAGTGGGTTTTACAGCTTTCTTGCTGGCCGCAGATACCTTTTCCTCTTCATCAGAAGAGCTTTCCTCTGAAGAGCTGCTGTCTTCCTTGGCTTTAGGGGTGGTGGCTGGGGTAGATTTAGGAGTCGTGGCAGGTGTAGATTTAGGGGTTGCAGATTTCACTGTCTTTTTTTTGGCTGCTTCATCCTCCTCAGAAGAGCTTTCCTCTGAAGAACTGCTGTCCTCCTTGGCTTTAGGGGTGGTGGCTGGGGTAGTCACTGGGGTAACAGGTTTCTTTTTACTGGCAGCTGCCTCCTCCTCTTCGTCAGAGCTACTGTCACTGGAGGAAGACTCTGCTGGCTTGGCTGCGGGGGTGGCAGCCTTCGGCGTGGCTGCCTTGCCATTGGTGACAGCAGGCTTGGCCGGCGTTGCCTTGTCCTCCGTCTCAGAATCAGTGCTGTCTGAGTCGGCGCTACTCTCTGCTGCTGCCTTAGCAGGGGCTGCTGCCTTCACTGGGGTTGGGGCCTTCCCTGCTGGCGCAGTCTTCTTCTCAGCCTCCTCCTCTTCATCGCTGGAGCTGTCACCGCTGGTGTCTGCTGCAGGGGCCTTGCTGGCAGGGGGGGCCGGGACCGGGCTCTTGGCAGCGGCTGCTGCAGGTTTGCTGGGCTTGGCCGCAGCAGCCTCCTCTTCCTCCTCCTCTGAGCTGTCACTTTCCGAGTCAGAGCTGCTCTCAGCTGCCGGTTTGGTGACAGGGGTGGCTGGCTTCGAGGCCGGGGTGCCTGGCTTAGATGCTGGAGCAGCTGCTTTAGGGGCTGCTGGCTTAGCCTTGGCTGGTTCCTCATCCTCAGAGGAAGAGTCTGAGTCAGAGTCAGAGCTGCTGTCAGCAGCCTTGGCTGGGGGTTTGGGGGTCGAGGTGGCGGCAGGCTTGCCTGCAGGCTTGGTCTTGGCTGGCTCCTCTTCCTCATCATCAGAGGAGTCTTCCTCAGAGCTGCTTTCTGCAGCCTTGGCCGGGGCCTTAGCTTTGGTGGGGGCAACAGCAGCAGCCTTGGCTGGGGCAGCAGGTTTGACTGGGGCCTCATCCTCAGAACTGCTATCCGAATCTGCAATTGTAAAATTTTAGAAAAAAATACTTAACTACTTCAATACGCCTTTTATATGGCTCTGCCTCCACAATACATCATTGGTTAACTTTACGTCAAAACAACCACACACACCTTCCTGGTCTGGAAACATCACTGGTAACTAGACAGGAAGTGTGCAGCTTCTACACAACATGTGAATTTGCTTCTTACCAGGGATGTAACAATACACTCAACTCACAATTTAATGTGATTTGTGAATCGATAATCTCACGATAAAAATATGAAATGATATTGAAGACAAACTACTGAAAAATATTCTTTTCATTATTTCTGCAACAGAAACTACAAAAATACTCGTTTTTCCTAAGGTAGGGAATAAATTATGCTAAACAATTCTAGTACAAGTCTATACATATTCCATAAGAATCTGACAAAAATAGTCATATTCCGAAATTCCATACCATCGGATTCCATTCTTAAAAATATAATATATGTATATATATATATTTTACTATTAAGTTCTGTGAGGTTGGCACTCGTTGCCCAGGCAACAGAGCAGCCTGTGAACAATACAGCGGTCCTACAGCACTAACTACTCATTTATGAAACAGCATTTTACACACGAGCATGTCCTAGTAATGGTCATCATGACCATATATAACAATGACAGAGGTATCAAAATACTATGTATATACATAACCTTAGCCTCCACTAACGAACAAGCCAACGTTTCGCTTTAGGCACCTTTGTATCGCAATTCATGTTTCATGTCATATTCGCATTGAGATTTAACTATCTCGCAAAGTATCGTTACATTCCTACTCCTTAAATAAAAGACCTCCGTCACGCTGTCTGGTTAATAGTAGGGATGTGCGCGACTAGTCGGTTAAACGTTGCTATCCTTGCTAGTCGACACCAGAAATACTAGTCGGTTAAACGTATTATTATATTTATGTACTCATTTAAATTACATAGACATAATTTGCACTTAACTGTGTCTTCCTAGTCAAATGTTGTTATTTAAAAAACGTTAACAATGCTGGACAAAAAAATTAAGGGACAAAACTAAACATATTGGACTGTTCGCCCCGCAAGTTAAACCAGCGAGTAGGAAAGGTGAACAAAGAATGATCACATACATCACAGCAAACCAGCGTAGTTTGGCAATGTTCTGGTCGCCTAGAAAATTGGAATGAGGATATGGTTGTATTGTGGGTGTATGGGCGTTCTAAACACAGTGTCAAAACAACATAGTACTGTCTTTCAGCGTGTCACATTATCTTTTCGTCCACCCTCTCGAGATAGGTTAGATTGAGCGTTGAAAATATACTGACAGGAGAGTAAATTGAAGAATCATGGAGGGGTAAACAGCAGCGATACTTTTAAATGAGATATCATTTTGTTTGTTTATGTATTGCAGTTCATTTGCATTATACATTAAATGGATTTTATATATTTAATTAAATGTTTGTTCATGATTTAGCTTTTTTTTTGGTTAATCTCAATTTTTGGGGGGGACTTTTCGAAGTGTTTTCCTAATTTTAGACTATTCTAAATTTAAACTTCCGTTTAAACGTCAGGGAAATTAGTTGTTAGGAACATCCCTAGCTAACAGAGCCTAATGCATGCAAATAGTCAATAATGCACTGCTCCATTCATTATAAATCATACAGATATGCTCTTTGCAAAATGCCACATTGCGACTATCCCAGAGTGGGACACTACATGGCACAAGAATATACTTTGAAGTTGTTAGAGACCATGTGATGCTGGAGGTTGTATTTTACCTGAGCTTGAAGAGTCCTCTTTCTTTGCTGGCGGAGTTTTAGCAGGAACAGCCTTGGCTGGAGCCACCTTCACTGCAGGCTTCTTAGCGGTCTCCTCTTCTTCCTCCTCCGAGCTGGACGATGAGTCGGCCTCTTGTGCAGCGGCAGCCTTCGCTGGGGCAGCTTTGGCTGCGGAAACCTTAGCGGGGGCAGCTTTGGCTGGGGTAACCTTAGCAGGAGCAGCTTTGGCTGGGGTAACCTTAGCTGTAGGCTTCTTAGCCTCATCTTCATCAGAACTAGAATCTAATGGTTAACACAGGATATGCACATGACAAAGATTATATATGACAATTCAAACTAGCTACACAAAGAGAACCTTAGCTAGCCAGTATCGTTTTAAGACCCTTACCAGAGCTCTCAGAACTGGACTCTTGTTTCTTGGCTGCTGCCTTAGGGGTCACTGCTTTAGGGGTCACAGCTTTAGGGGTGGTCAATGCAGGGACAGGTTGTGCTATAAAAATAAAAGTGTTGCTGTTAATACAACCCCAAAGCAAACTGATAGACATCAGAAAAATAACAAAGATAAACCTTACCTGCAACTTTCTCTTCTTCCTCTTCGTCGCTGCTGTCTGAGGAGTCACTGTCATTGGCCTTGGCAGCTGCTGCTGCTGCTGCTGCTGCTGCTGCTGGGGCTTTCTCCACTGGCGGCGGGACCGCACTGTATGTTCCTACAGAGAAAACATGCCCACAGAGAAAAAATCCCCAGTATTGTTAAGCTCAACCTTCGGCTCCTCTAAAGTCACCCAATTCTGGTATGACAGACAACTGCAACCGATGCTCACCGGTTTTAGCTTTTTTGATTGGGGGAGCCTCATCTTCTGACGAGTCCTCGCTGCTGGACTCGGCTGTGACAGGGGCCTTAGCTGGGGGCGTCTTTGTCTGGACAGCGGGCTTTGCTGGGGCCTGTAAACACAGTCATATATTACACAAGGGCATTGTCCATATGTTATGGTGATCCTTGCACGATGGCATCTGCAGTAGTACTAGATGAGGAGGCGGTTGTGCTGGTGAAGTACCTTAGCCGGTGTCTCATCCTCTGAATCACTGGAGCTGTCCTCACTGCTGCTGCTCTCCTGCTTCTTCTTAGCAGCTGCAGCTTTAGGGGCAGCAGCCTTTGGGGCTGGAGCAACAGCTTTGGCTTCAAAACAACATGAAATTGTGTTAAAAGACCAAAGTAATAGAACAGAATAAACAGATGGAAAGAGCTCTAACCCAGACCCAGAATGTTATTTATGAGGAGTCATATCTACTGAAAGTCAAATCTACATCACTAAACTCACTAGATGCAGGAACTTTAGCGGGCGCCTCCTCCTCAGAGTCAGACTCCTCACTGCTTGAGCTGGAGTCCTTCTTCCTCACTGCTACTGGTGCAGATTTTGCAGGGGCTTTGGCTGCAGCAGGTGACTGTGGGCAGACACAAAAGTATTTGTGTGACACTTCTAATGACTTAAGACTAATATAATAATACAGGTTAAGCATTGGCATGGTTTCCTACCTTTGCTGGAGCTTTTGCTGCAGCCTTCTCATCATCAGAGTCACTTGAATCCTCACTGCTACTGGATTTAGCTTTAGCTGCTTCTTTAGCTGGAACCTTGGCTGCTGTTTTTGCTGGGCCCCTGACTGTTAATGTAGATAAAAAACGTTAACTGTATTGTGGAGTCCTGGGAACTGCAGAGGGGTGAAACCCAGTTAACTCTTACAGGATGGGTTAAACAGAAATCCATACATTGGTTGGAAAACCAGAGTACAATAAACAGGTTCGAACCTGTAGGAGTATCCTTCACAGGTGGTGTAGCTTCATCCTCACTACTCGACTCCTCGCTACTAGAACTAGCAGCACATGTCTTTGCTTTCTTCGCTGACGGACCGTTCGTGCCCTCTGCAGCATTGGGAAGCGCCTTGCGCTTCTTAGCTTCAGGAGACCTGTTGGAAAAGGTGATGTCAATTGAATAAGCAAAACCTTAAGTAACCTTACACCGAAACCAAATTTGACATTTTTCGTAACATATGCATTGTTGACGTTACTTACTTCACCCAGAAGTTGAAAATGTCAACAAGCCCCTCTTGATTGGAATCCTGGGGACTCTGTAGGTTTGAAAAAAGTCTTAGTCTGAAACAATGGCAATTGGACGCTGACAATCATAATAAACCAACGTAATCTTAAAACGTATAACAAAAATAATTCCCTAACTGTTTCACAATTTAAACTATTGAACTAAGGACACTTGTCAGGAATACACAAGCTATGCAAGAAAGCTCAACACCAACACGTGCATCAACGTTAGCAAACGTAGTTACTAAAACTCAGCGACGGATAGCTAGCTATGTAGCCAGTTGGGCTATTTTCTTTTTTTTAAATATAAGACAAATACATATGACTTACCACTTTAGCTTGTTTGAAAAACTGCTGAGCTGCCTTGGTGAACTTGTTCTCCAGTAAAAATGAATAAACATGTTGGTATAGATCACTGGGTACCGCTTTTTCCTCCGCCATCTTCACCACGCGTATCCAGCAAGGTACGTCTTTTTCTTCTTCTTCGTCATCTTCTTCCTCTTCTTTGAATTTGTTTTGGCGGTTGGTAACCAACTTTTTGAGCATTGCTGCCACCTACGGAGCTGTGTGCTAAATACTTCACTCTTACCTTGTCTCCCTTAAATAACCAAATAAAAGCCTATAGCCTACCTTACCTCTCCCACTGAATAATCAAGCATTGAGTCTACATTGAATTCCTTCATTCATTTTTATTTCATTCTCTATCTGTACCCCTCTCATTAAAAAAAAAAAAGTAATTCTCTCACGTGGCATCAATCGTTGAGGATTGTGGATCGCATTTTCCATCATGCTTTCCTATAATATGCCATGTTGAATTTAGTCCTGTATGTCCCAATCCTAGCCCGTAAATGTCTCCTCTCTCCTTCCTTCTGTGAGAAAAAGGTAAACAAAATTAGCTGAAGGCCCAGTGGGATTTTGTTTACCTTTTTCTCACACTTCCCTTGATGCTATTCCTCTGCTTTGTGACACAAATGAGTTTAAACTAATTTACACTGAACGTGAACCCACACATTGCCTCACAATCTCTCACGATGCACATCCTACACCAACCGCAACACCATGTATATTAATATAATTCCTAGAAAGATTATCCGTTAACTGCTCTCTTATTCCAATGTCCAATGAACATGAATGTTACTCCCTTAGCTGCTCATATAGGTCTACAGTCTTTTGACCCATCAGTGTAGATTTGGAGAATCCAAAGTGCACTGTTTCTGCATCTCGCCCTTTAGGTGTACTCTCTCTACTATATCTTCAATAACTAAAGTGTACCTCTAACTTTGGATCAATGACCAACATGATGGAATCCTTGGTTATCCCCCACCCACACAAAACTTGTTTCATGGCCCCTCTCATGTTCGGAGCACTTCCGTAGGCCCTTTTTAGTTTGGTGACATCATTACCCTGTAAATTCACCCAGTGTACCATTGCAAACTGTTCCCTTGTTACAGTACAATCAAAATGTATGTGTCTACTGTATGTTGACATTGCCAACCGTCTTGTTACGAGTCTCACCAAAGAGAAGCACAATCTGTAAATTATTTGGTCTCACTTCCTCACTCACCAACCCACCCTCCAGCAAGGAATGTTCGTGGTCAGGTGTGGGTATGTTGGTTGCGCACAATCAAACAATTTCAACACCGTTTTAAAAACGTGTATTGGTTCACTTCACAAATAAATTAGCTTACAATACATATTTTTATTAACATTTTTGTGGATTGTGTTTTAACATACCCTTTCCTTTGTTTGTATTGTTTTTATTTTATTTTTCATAAATCGCAGTTTTATTTTTCTGGCTCATCCAATATACGTCATTAATAGACTCCTCCCTTGTCATGGACGTCGTTGTAACAAGTCCACACTTCTGATAAACTGACGATGACAAACGGTTGTCTAATTTGTGTAATCTAACTTTTGTGTCCGTATTTACCTAGCATTGCATTTTTGGAAACCATGCCTCGTTATGAACTTGCTCTTGTTATGAAGGCCATGCAGAGGACCGAGACAGCCTCTGCTCTTAGGCGCACGGTGAAGACCTTGATGGAACGGGGTGCTGTGGTGAGAGGCTTAGAAAACCTTGGAGAGAGACAGCTACCATATAAAATCTCAAAACATAATCAACGTCACACGCGTGGTGGATACTTTTTGATTGATTTTCATGCAGCTCCTAGTATCCTTACCGGGTTGCTTGATCATTTAGAACGTGATATAGACGTGGTGAGACCCACCGTTTTGAAGAAGGACGCAGAGGTTTTAGTTGGAAATTGCTGTGGAACTACGTCGCCGAACTTTCAGGACACCGTCCAAAGATGAATGTAAGCATAGCACAGTCCTCTAAATAGCATACATTTCGTCTAAGCAAACTCTAGCAAAATGTAAATAAATCAAGCATTTTCCATGCAAAGCACAAAAAAAACATTTTTTGTATGTGAATATCCATGACATGCTGCATGTTAACTTACTTGAGTATCACTTGATACACCCATGATAGTCTACATTGTATATGGCTGAGATGACCATTTTTGATGAAGTGAGGTTATAGGGCTACCTTTGCTCCGTGTGTGTGTGTGTGTGTGTGTGTGTGTGTGTGTGTGTGTTTAAATCTTGGTGCAATACTACTAAACTTTGTTGGAACCTTTAAACTGTTTGTACCTAACTATACTTTTTTTCGTTCATTTTCAGGGCTCTTCTGATCTAGAAGACATAGGCCTTAGCATAGCCTACAACATTGTGTCTCCTTGCACCTTTCCGTTGTCATTCACTATTAATGTTCTATATTCTCATTTTATCAAAGCTGTAGCCTTGTTGACCATCTTTGTAAATGTCAGTACTAGAGCTATCAGCCTTACTGTGAGGTGAAAACAAAAAATCCATGCAATTTTTTTATGAGTTGTACCAAATATTTGCTTCCCAACCACTATAGAGTACTGCTTTTCTTGTGAAAAATATTCTCTGTTCAATGACATATATGAGCTGCTATTCCCAGGAAACTAAATTCAATTAAAAAATTGTATGGTATTCTGTCAAATCAATTTGAAGACAAAACATTGCAAATAGAACAGTTTTTTTATCCAAGAGGAAGGAATTGATCAACAAGACTATATTTGAATCAATGTTATGCTGGTAAACTGTAATACATTTCATTCCTACACAGCAGTAAAATCTATTTCAACTGAATTTTGACGATTGACAGCAAGACGTGTAAAAGTGAATAGTACCATAACTATCACTGGTGTACATACTTTCGCCCGCCTCTCGCCCTGTGTCGGCTGGGATAGGCTCCAGCCCCCCCGCGACCCTGCATAGGATAAGCGGTATAGCTAATGGATGGATGGATAGATGGTGTACATACATTTCCACATTACCTTTTTGCGTTAGATTTCTCGGTTTGCAGGGATGTGTCCATTCAGATTCTGTTTTTTCTTCCCTTGGTCAGGCAGCATTAGTTCTGATGTTCTCTCTACACGTTTCCCCATAGCTTCACAAAGGCTGCCATTATGTACATTTTGGTCTGAGATAAGTGCTCTCTTTAATCAAAGGGATAAAGACAAATTCAAAATACCTACAGCTTTACATGTTTATTCTGTCGAGAACATGGTGAAGGAAATCACTGGCTGCTCTATTTCAGGCTAATGGAGGATATAGTAGGTTAATGTTCATAAAAAAATAGATTGGAAAATTTATTGAAGTTTTTTTGTTTTTAAGTAATCTTTGTGGAATTTTTAAGGTTCCATCCGTTTACCATACAATTTAAAAGTTCTAGTACACTTTTAAGGTTTGACATTGCCTGCAATTACAGAACATTGTTATCATGACATGCACTGTAACTGTAACATTTTTACAGTGAAAAACATAAAGGGATTGTGAAGATAAAAAAGAAAGCATTACGTTGAGTGTAATTTGCACAGTCGGCTTGCAATTCTTTAGTGCAATTAGGTTCTTATGGCTACAGTACAAACCGTGGAGTGGTGGCAAAAACAAATTAAGTTATTGCATTCAGGTCATAGTGAAAACATTGTAACGTTTTTTCCAGAAGTATTTTGTAGGGATGTTTAGTGAATAACAATTTACAGAAAGCCCTTGTCCTTGATTTTGAGTGTTATCATCACAATATACGCCCATGCAATCACATCACATGTCTTGCTTGCAAAAAGTCACCTGACTTTGAGCCATCATATAATGCGTCAACAAGGCCTCGGTTCTGCATTGCAGTCGGTACCATACAGACGTCTTTACAATAGACAACGTTAAAACGTACAGTCAGAACTTTACATAACAAGCCGAAAACAGCGGAGTCATGATGCTTCTTGCTCTGCTTTTTGTGTCCACAGGTAAACGATTTTAATGCGAATCTTTACACTTAACGTTAACTGTTTGTCTTTGCTGTTAGTTTATGTAAGTAATAACGCTAGGTTAAATGTCTTAGCATCGACTGTGTAAGACGAGGGAGGGAAACAAGCATTTGCGGAACTAGTTAACGCGTTATCGTTATCAGTAATTTACCAAACTTTGCTTCGCAGCTACTAACATTAGCTTAGTAGCTAGCTAGCGAACGAACAACGATTTGCCAGATTATAGGTAGCAAACCCTAACGGCTACTAGTACTACTTTGGTTGGCAATTAGTAGTATACAAACGTGGCCAAATGTGAGATGTTACAGTTGACATTAGTTATCGTTTCTTAACTTCGAGGGGTAAAGCAAGGTTGAAAATTGAACTTACTTTCCGGATTAATGTTAGTGTAGCTAATTTAAACTACCTGATGTTATTTATTGTTAGCCGACGTTTTGTTACTGAATAAAACCAGCTAGCTAGCTTCAACTTCGTTAGCTCAGCTGTTGCCATGACGGGCTGAACGTAGCTAAAATACTTCAAATTAATGTCCGTAAAGGCTTATCATGATAGTTAGACAATTAGCTAACAAATTAGGCTGAATTTAAACCATCGTGAGTCATGTGATGAGCTCAGCTAATTTAACGTTTTGTTGCTTCAATCCCATGTGGCGTGCCCAATGTCAATGATGACTGAAGCTGCATAATTGCTAGTACGCTACAGTAAAGCATGGGGGGGGGGGGGGAGGGGAGAAATACATTAAATACTGCTGTCCAATTCATACATTAAAGAAAGCGAACAATTGAGTGTGGCTGAAAGACATTACTTAAAGTTGGTACGTAACCAAGGCAAGAGGTGTGACTCCATGTTAAACTTCCCCATGTCAGCTGCCTGGCTATATAGATAATGGTTTCGGTTCTCAAGTTTCAACGAAGCCATGACACCGTTGTTCTGTGATCAGTTTGCCTTCGCATTTGAACAGTGGAGCAATATAAGCAATAGAATCTCAAACACATAAGAAAAAATAAAGCAATTATCCCTTTGAAACCTATCGGGAGTGTTGTGGATAATTCCCAGAGCAATAACTGACAAGTTCCCTACCTAACAGAGCACTAACTGTCGTGTTACCTGCCTAAGGTATTTAAAAGGGGCAATCTTAATCAGTCACAGATGCAGTTGTTTGCACAATAGGAATGCTGAGTCTACTGTAATTGTTCCTACTATTCTAAATTTGATTGTGCTGTGCATAGCAAAAAAATGATTGAATCACCACAATGTGGTGTTATTTGACCTGGGTTCATATTAGCTAATCGTGTGTACCCCCGCATAGTTAACTTGCAGCCATATCCTTCATAGCAAGGGAAACAAGCAAGGAGTAACATTGCATGCTATTATCACTGTTCTCAGAAGTTGATCTATGCAAAGGGGGAGAGGTTTAGTGCTTTTACAATCAAGCTGGAACATGCTCTTTCTGACTTAGTCCTGCAGCTGTGTTTTCTTGAGTTTTTTTTTTTTTACTGAAATAACATTTGTAATGCAGCAGCCCATGTTAAATGTAATTTCAAAAACTGTCCTGGTCGTATGCAGTAGACCAAGACCATTCTTTATTTTGAGGTGGGGTAGTCTGTGCATACTGAAACTTTGTGTGGGAGTGAGTCATTTACTGCTGGCAGTCTGTGTGCCTAGTAAACTAATTAATTCTGCCTGTATTCTAATTTCCAGACTCCTACATTGGTGTTACTAACTACAAATATTAGTTGTTTTTGGATAGCTATCACAGAATAAACCTGTTTTTAAGATAAGGAACTATTTCAGCTGTGTCATATGACAAGTCCTTTTTTATCATTCAAATTTAACAAGTCACTGTGCTGTGGATTTGTAGCTTTCAAGTAACTGCCCTGTTTGGCCACAAGCAGGAATGTACATTTCGCACCAAAGTGTATTTTTAGCCTGGGCTCCATCAAAGGAACAACATGTTTCAGGTTCCTTCTGGTAATATTGTTTGTTTTGTTGCAGATTTGAGGATTTAGTGTGTTAAAGCGGATTGGAATTGGATGTAACAGGATTTAATTAGTTCTATAGCATAGCAATGACAAGGCTAAAGGATCTAGATATTTTTATATTATGTTTTTTGGAATGATTGGCACACTGAGGATTTTAGCCAAGGGTACCTGTTGGCTTTTTGAGCAAAAGCACTTTCAAATGAGGAAGTAAGTTATGGAAATTCCCCATCCCATCCAAGTTCACGGCCTCCTCTAACTGCGTAAGCTTATTTACTTCCTGTTCAATATAATACAGATACGCCTTTATTATCCTACTTTTACCACTTACAGCTTTAATTTATCTCACTCTAGCTTAAAACTCAGCCTTTTTTACCGACCTGTATGGGGTTCACTCAACCTACAGTCTGTACAAACTGTACAAGGCTATGCCTTTACTAGCAAAAAAACTACTCCTTTTTCTTTTCTACTTTTTTTGTAGGCTAGTTTTTTTGTCCCTCTCCTGATATTTATTTTTGTTTGTTTTCTCTTGCAGCTGTGGCCACCCCTCTGTTGGGTACTGAGCAGTGTGCCCGTGGCCCCCCCTACTGGTGCCAGAATGTCAAAACTGCGTCCCTCTGCGGAGCTGTCACACACTGCCAACAGAATGTATGGAACCAGCCCCAAATGGTGAGGATCTGCATTCGTTCTATGTTGTCGATTGCTGACAATAACTTCATGGTTTGATTGAATGTTTTAGGTTCATGATCAAAGTCTTGTCACTTTGTTGTGGCCATGTTGCATAACTAAATGTTTGTTTGTTCATAATATTTGTGCCTGTAGAAATCTGTGCCATGTGAACTGTGCAAGGAGGTGCTGATGGTGGTGGAGCAGCTGATAGAGAACAACGCCACACAAGTGAGTGTGGGAGCGCCCCCCCCCCCCTTCCTGAGGGATTTAGTCAATAGCCCGATAATTAGCCACAAGGGTTTCTGCCAGTATAACTATATCAAATCACAAATCACAACTGTATTTATTTTCAATTCTAGTCTGAAATCCTGAGCTACCTGGAGAAGGCTTGCCAGCTGATCCCTGATGAGGGCCTCACTGCAGAGTGTAAGGAGATGGTGGACAGCTACTACCCCATCATCATGGGCATCATCACTGGAGAACTGGTGGGGACTAGCAACCTCTGAACAACTATTTAGAATCACCATACTTGGACAAACTACCTGATATGCACCAACTTGTTACACTGTAAATTTCTGAGTGTCACTATAGGAAGGCCTGTCCTGTGGAATGCTGGTAGTGAGTCAAGACCCCCCCCCCCCCTAAAGCTTATTGAAGTTCGGTGTGTTTTTTTCTGTTTATTTCCACTGGCTTCATGTGTTAGACTCCAAAGTAAAGCTCCATCTGTCCCTCTGAGTCATGGCTGGAGCACACAGTGCAGTGGCTGTGAAGGCAAACGCAGAGGGCTGAATGAGAGCAATTGATTGAGATGCCAGAGCAGGAACAGACTAGCCTTTGTTTGACACACAAACTAGCCCCCCTGCAAAGGACAATGTCTGATTTATACCATAGCTTGCGCCATAAATGCACTCGCCTACCATTGCTTTCTAGTAACTAATGATAGTGAATAAGATATAATGTGGTGTTTAAGTGTATGTGTTTGTATTGCAGGACGACCCCAATGTGGTGTGTGGTGCCCTGGGGCTGTGCAGCTCCCAACAGGCAGCCCTGGCTAAAGCCCAGGCCCAGGCCAAGACCAGTGAACAGATCCAGTCCAATGACATCCCTCAGGTGGACCTGGCCCAGAAGGTGGCCCCCTTCCTCCTCAATGTCCCCCAGCTCCTCTACCCGCAGGAGACACCCAAAAAACAAGAGGCCCCCACGGAGGTACAGCGCTGTCTGTGGATCACAGTCGTTACCTGAAGCTGAATTCCATTTTGAAGTCCACTTAACAATGCATGCCTTCTCCCTGTAGGAGAATGGTGATGTGTGCGAGGACTGTGTCAAGTTCCTGACAGACACCCAGGAGCAGGCCAAGACCAACGCCACCTTCATCAACGCCCTCATCGCTCAGATTGAAAACCAGTGTGACCAGCTGGGACCAGGCATCTCTGACCTGGTGAGAAAAGTGTCTGCTTAGCTTTTAGTTTAGACCTTTTTACTTCTATTAAATATTAGCCTACAGTTTTCTGACCAATGTTGTTCTCTCTCTGTGACAGTGCAAGCAGTATGTGAGCCAGTATGCTCCTCTGGTTGTCCAGCAGCTCATGTCCATGGTGAGTCTTCAGATAAAAACAACAGACCGTTGATTAAGCACTCTTCATCTGGTCCAAGTATTTGTGTATATGCAAATGTATGTCCCCAAGATTAGCCTCTGGCATTAATGGGCCTGTTGTAATCTGTAAACGTTGAGACCTATTACCCATATCCAGTCTTGCAGTACCATACCACCTTGCCTGCTGATTTCATTCATCTTTAATTCACTTCTATTTTTATATATTTTTTATTCTTCCCTCCATTCATTTGCCTTCCTGCTCTTTCTCTCCTGCTCTGGTTGTGTGCGGTGGTACCCCAGGATATGGTAGGTCTCCGTGTTTGGCCTCTAGCCTCTCTCACCTATTAGCTGCTCTGCTCCCTGTTCTGTCCTTGTAGTGCTCCTCCCCTCTGACACCCTTGAACTGCATGGACGTCGTCTCTTTTTAACGCAAATCTCTTAACAAACCACTTGTTTTCAAACACTAACTTTACTAGAGAATGGACTCGATTGTCCTCACTTATTCTAACCCCATTGGGAATGAGTAGTATTGTAGGACTTTTGTGTTCACTTTTGAACACGTGGTGTATTTATTTATTTATTTATTTATTTATTTATTTGCATGTGAAACTTGCTCGGCTCATACATTCTATTGATGTCAGGTATGCATGAGAATATGTATGGGGTTTAATTTCTGAGTCCTCATGAGAGCGATGTCAGGGAATGGCACGAAGGGCTTGGTCATTTGGTGACAGTGAGCCGCTGAGTCTGTGTACGTGCACGTTTCACAGTAACAGCATGTAATTGGGGGGGGTCTCAAACGTAAACCTGTCATTCGCCACCGTTTTATCTCTGTCTTAACTGCCTGCCTTCTTTTCAGCAACCCAAGGATATCTGCTGCAGAGCTGGCTTCTGCACTGCCACCAAGAAGTCCACTCCCATGATGTCTCTAGTGGCCGCCACCAAAATTAAGTCTTCAAAGTTTGTCCCCGCTCTCAAGATGGTCCCAGCCACCAAGGTGGAGCCCGTTGCCGCTAAGCCTGCCAAGGTAAGCCGGGAGCCATGGTCGCAGTAGATGATGGTTCATAGATGAGAGAAGGTATGTGATGTTTCCTCTTGTTGTTGATTTTGTGTTCTAGCCCATGGTGCGTGCCCGTGACTCCCCCCAGTGTGCCATCTGTGAGTTTGTGATGAAGGAGGTGGAGAGCATGCTGGAGGATGAAGCCACTGAGGTAGGCTGCTTCTCCGGCCCTCAAGTTATAGATCTGGGGGAATGTATTATTGACGGAGGCACTACGCAGGTGTCAGCCTAACTGACTCTGTGCCCACATCTCCCTCTGTCTGTCAGGAGGATGTGATCCATGCCGTGGAGAAGGTGTGCGTTGTCCTGCCCTCCTCCCTGTCTGCCCAGTGCAAGGACCTGGTGGAGGCTTACGGCCAGGCCATCATTGAGCTGCTGGTCCAGCAGGCTGACCCCAAGACCATCTGCACCGTGCTGGGCCTCTGCAAAGACGCCAGCCGCGCCTTCATCCGTAAGCCCCCTCCACATCTCTGACTAGCTGTTCACTGGGACCTTGAAAAACAAATCGGGGCATTTCAACGTGTTTTTGTTTCTTGATTTCCCTCCCTCAGCTGTCATGGACACGGCTCGCTTTGAGGCGGGCGGCTTCTGTGACGTCTGCAAGCTGGCAGTGCGTTACGTGGACGGCATCCTGGAGCAGAACGCCACCGAGGCCCAGATCGAGGACGCCGTGAGGAAAGTGTGCGGCTTCCTGCCCGAGTCTGTGAGGACTGAGGTGAGCAGTGGAGGAATCCCTGTGCTCGTTGACTCCTAGCTCATTGGCTCTCTTCCCTAACTGCTGTGCTCTCTCCCCACAGTGTGACCAGCTGATTGAACAGTACGAACCCATGATTATTCAGCTGCTGCTGCAGATGATGGACCCTGACTTTGTGTGCATGGTGGGGGAGCTGACATTTACTCTTGTGGAACATGAGAAGTGAAACTACATGATCAAACTTAACATGGTTGTTTAGCTGATTTTAAAATGGCTGATGGTGCTGGTGGGGGGTGTTATGTGTTTGTACAGAAGGTTGGAGCGTGCCCTGAGGCCGTGCAGAGACTCCTTGGAGCAGAACAGTGCAGCTGGGGGCCGGCCTTCTGGTGCAAGAACATGGAGACTGCAAACCGCTGTAACGTGAGTGCTGCCTCCTGCCCGGCCAGCAGAAACCCCCTACTGACCAATCCTGTTCTGCTTTTCATTTGAAAAATGAGAAGTGCAAGTAAGTGTGACCTGAGGAGCTGTGTCTAACCGGTTTGGTTTGTCTTTCAGGCGGTGGCCCACTGCAAGCGTCACGTGTGGGTATAAAGGAGCTGGTGGACAGCTGCTAGCACAATCTGACCTGTAGGACATTTAGGGAGAAACACTGTTGCTGCTGCTGCTGCTTTCCAGTTTTAATAAATTGTCTGTCTTTTAATCTCAAATTATGGGAATGATGTAATGTCTTTTTTTTTTGTCTTTTTTTTTTTTTTTTTTTGAACGATGGATTTTTGGGGAGGAGACTTGAACAGGCCAAATCTGTTGATAGAGGGATGAGCTTTTTATTTTTTCTTAGTGCTTTTATTTTAAGCAGATGGGATAAACCCTTACCACAAATGTTGATGCAGGTTTGTGTTAATTGTACTGTACTGATTCTGTTTCCTTGGTGTGATTCTATAAAGTCATGATTTAAAATGTGGCTGGACAAAGGTTGTATGACCACAGTCTGTTTTAAAGAGTGGGGTTGGGGGGTCTAAGACTTTGTTACGTGTGCAGGGTTCTCTAGAGCCTAGCCATGTAATCACCCTGCTTCCTGAAGGAACTGACTGCAATATGTACTCTGCTAGTCTGCTCAGTGTGTTTTAATCATACCTGTGTTACTTTCAATTAAGCCAATCTTCTCAATGCAGGATGATTTCTATTTCGTAGTAACTTCTGCCTGTCCTTTTTAGGCCTTTGTTTTAATGGAGAAGTTATCCATGCATCTAGGCATGTGCTCCTACTGACCTCCTCCCCTGATTGCACTCTCACTCTGTCTGTCTGTGTTCCTAACATGAGCCATGGTGGCTTTGTTCTCTAAGACATGTGATCTGTGACATTTTTAACAATTAAACAGTCCCAAATTGATTCTATGCGTCTGTTTGTCCCATTCCTTACACATGGAAATGTTTGATTTTCATAGATCAGGGTTGGTTGCTACAATGGAAACATTGTAAAGAATGTCAGTAGCACTATTGGTCTTTTGAAAAGTTAGGTCTAGGGCTGCCCAGAGCTATTGCTCATGACTAAATCACAATAATTCATACCATAGATAAATCTAACCATATGGTAAGATGAGTAAGTTGTTTTTGTTGTGTAGAGAAGAGTCGTGAGGTTAATTGCTATGTCATTAATCTCCTGACTAGGTCAAACTGTTGGAAGTGTCCAAGATGGTGTCATTGAATGACCTGAAGTTCTGAACTAAAAATGAAGTTGAGGAACGAGAATATGTTGAGTTACTTTATTTAGCCAACTGAAATACATTGTTCGTAAACCTGGACGTGTTTGGCCCACACAGGTCACAAGCAAAGTAGCCTTATATGTGCAAACCATTCCACTACTAAGTATGCCAGTAGAACATCAACCGATAGAGCAAGATAAAGGTTTGTGACAAAGCAGCATAATCATTGGAGCAAATTACGAACCAATGAATTGTAAACACCAAAAGAGCATTTTTTGTGATATGATAATGCATCTCATAATTGAATTAAACCTACCCCATTATTTCCTAATATTGGAAACATGCTATGACACACAAATCCACTCAACAAAGGTTCATGTTGTGAGTGAGGTATGCATGTGGTTATGGTAATTTGGTAGAATGCACAACTGACGTGCTGAGTAAGTGTGCCTCACAGTACCTACAGTCACCACTGAGGGGAGCTCTTACTGCATTGCATAAACACAGGGTTCAAGTCGTGCGGACGTGAGGAGTAAACCTTGTAATCACACTCGTCCACTTCATTAGGAAACTGTCACAGCGGGTTTATATCAAGTGTACAAGAAGTACAGAGAAGGCTGAGCCTACGGCCAGTCCCAGCGTGAGGAAGAAGGACATCACCACTCCTGTGGCCTCTGCCAGCTCCCGGGGCACCACCTTAGGGCCGTAGATCATTGGCAGGGTGCCCAGGTAGCCGTTGGTTAGACCCAGCAGGCAGATGAACACCACGGGGAACACGTCCTGGTTGAAGAGCACGGTGTGGAGGTGGTCCCGGGGCTGGAAGTTACACAGCATCAGAAGGGGCACCATGATAGTCCGGGACATGACCAGCACAGGCAGCAGCCTGCTGGTGGGGCCGGGGATCTGCAGCCAGGCTGTGATCTGCCGGCCACAGAAGTCTGACACATTGTACAGAAAGAAACTGGTGAGGGGGACAAAGTAAGTGGTGGTCCAGGGACTGCCGGTGTCCCGGTTGACTGACTGGATGCCAGAGGAGACGGCTGGGAAGACCATGATGGAGATGAAGAAGACGTAGAAGACACACAGGCCAAGCACCCAGGTCTTCTTCAGAATGGGCTGGAGCGGTGGGACTGAGACTGGCGTCGCCTGTCTGTCAGTCTCTGGCGCTGCCCCGGGGCCACTGCTCTGGGAGGCCAACATGTAGTGCCTAAGAGAAACAATAGCAGTTTAATGATTCGGTCCTACAGTTTTTGAGCAGCTGAACATTCTGAGTCTGAGTTTTGGAAAAGGAAATAATTGATAGAAGGGTGAATGAAAATAAAAAAGTGGCCTTTTGAGAGAAAAAGGTTTCAGCAGAAACTGATGGTTTCAAGTTAGTTTCATTCAGGTTTCACACTTCCTCCTCTCAATATAATCATTCCACTTACTGCACAATGAACTCTCTGAAATAGTCTAATTGGAAGCCCTGAATATAAGACAATAGTAGGTTACATATGTGGGGTTTTATCATAGGCGGTTGCTAAGCGGTTACTGACTGTGAGTAATCCAGCTTGGGCAAAAGCAGGTAAGTGACGATGCAGAAGAGAATGAAGACGTCTGCAGTCAGAAAGTAGGCCAGAGCGCTGTCTGTCACGTCATCGGCTGCTGCCAGGTCTATAATGGAAGCCACAGCACTCAGTGTGCCTCCAAAGGCCTGGCCTGGGACAGAGAGAAAGAGAGAGGGGGGGGGGGGGGGCGTTACTACAATCAAACAAAGGCAAACATAAGCTAATGGACTGAGAGATAGAGGCAAGTGGAGGAGGCTGCAGCAACAAGCTAATAACACGGGGACAGATTTTACACTGAATGAGTTCAAAGAGTACCTGATATGAGGGCCTGAGAGATCCTCATAGGGAAGTGACCACTGATGCCAAACACGCTTCCAGCTAAGAGGTTGGAGGCTCCGCTGACCAGAGCCACGCTGGCCAGGGTGCCGGCGAAGAACTGCTCCCTGCATCCCGACACGTCCACCTTCACCAGCACCGTAGTCACCACAAACACCAGCAGGATCACCGCCAGAGAGAACAGGATCCGGATGTCTGGGGACAACCTGGAATCAATCACACGCACGCACGCACGCACGCACGCACGCACACACACACACACACACACACACGGGATCATGGACTGATAAGACTACAAGCGCCAGGAAAGGAAATAAATTGTACATATCTGATGATGAGTGATCAAAGATGTACATTTAACATGAACAAATATGTGTTGAGTTTGGACTTGTACGAGATACTTTCTTACTCACACGGTAAGTTAGAAAGCCAATAAGAGACCACAATGTGACAAACCGGACAGGCTGACATTTTGGACGCCCATTCAACCAATTGAAAATACCCGCGCATATAAAACGAAGACAAAGAACTACGACAGGGTCACTTTACAGTGGAGTCAAGCGGTCACAAACTTTCTAGGATGACAGATCTCTGCCGATCAAAAAAAAAAAAGTTGTTTCATAATTGTCACCTGCTCTGCCTGCCTGACATTTTGATTGGAGGGCATGACTGCGCGAGGTAATGCCTAGAGTGACGCCCTGTGGCACTGACCAATATCTAGAGACATACAGATTGATTGAATCTGGTGTAATCCCTCTAATGTTCTGCCTCTATCCAGGGGATAAACACATCTTCCACAAAGAAATGTGTGTTCTTCATAAAGGTCAAATAAACTACTCTTCCAATTGTGGTATTTTCAAACCATGTTCCACGGAATAAACTGGACAAGCAGTTCTCAGTTGACGGAATTTGATAGAGAAAACAGAAAACAGCGGTGTGAGTGTGTGTGTGTTCAGTCAGAGTGCCAACAGACCTGTTAACAAGGAGGTAGTTGAGCACCAGGCACAGCACAGATGGCACTGTAGATGCAATGGCTATGTAACTCTCAAAGTAATCCTAAAAGAGAGGTAAAAAACAACATTATCACAACAGGCACAGGCAAGTTGGAGAAAGTGAGAGAGGAGACACGCAGCAGCTTGGATGGGGGGGGGGGGGGGGGGGGGGGGGGGGGGGGGGCGGGGGGGGGGGGGGGGGGGGGGGGGGGGGGG